>JADDOH010000380.1:0-25312 GCA_016648135.1 Agrypnia vestita | reverse complement strand
GAAAAAGATGTTGCCTATACACCAGGCGCAGCGCGCGGGCCAAGTGAAGCCTGACATCGGGTGGCCACCGTGGCTACCCGAGTTGATGACGCAATTTTATTAAAAGTGCAACCGGTCGTCGTGGGTGGCCCGAGTGGGCAGATAAAAACATTTGCGCTATGTGATGAAGGCTCCTCAGTGACATTGATCGATGCTAAATTAGCGAGTGCCGTCGGTGCGCGCGGTCCAGTGTATAAATTAAACCTTCGCGGTATTGGAGGTATGTGCAGTACGGACACGAAATCTGAAAAAGTGAATCTGACAATCGAAAGTAGTGATGGTAGAAAATATCAGGTGCAAGCAAATACGGTGCGTGATTTAGCCCTTCCCTCGCAATTCATGGTACCGATTGCAGAGGGGCTGGTGGGCCGCGGCCGCTTAGAAATAGTCCAACCGCGAATAGTGGTTGGCATGGATAATACCAGCCTTATTACGTCACGTGAAGTGCGCGTAATAAAAGCTAACAGCGACGTGTTAGAGTCGCGAACTGCACTAGGCTGGGTGCGTCACGGAGTGGGTTCCATGATACGGACCGATGAGTCATCCGTGCTCGCAGTGAGTGAGACGCCCGCTCCCACGGATGGAGCGATCGAGCAACTGATAAGGGCGCATTTTGCCGTGGATTCGATAGGCATTACCACAACAATGCGAGTCAAAACAGATGACTTGCGAGCCATGCAGATAATGGAAGCCACTACAAGGCAGCGCTCTGATGGTTTTTGGGAAACCGGTTTGTTATGGCGGCGGCAGGAGGTATACCTACCGGACAGTGAAGAAACCGCAAAACGGCGCTGGGCTGGAATACAGCGAAAAATGGATAAAGATCCGGCCTTCGCGACCGCATGTCGCGAAAAAATGCGGTACTATATCCAACAAGGATTCGCCGAGATTTTGTCACCCGCGGAAAGGGAACAAATAGGCAGCCGAAGATGGTATCTGCCACATTTTGCGGTCTTTAATCCGCGAAAACCCAAGAAAATAAGAATTGTTTTCGACGCCGCTAGTAAATGCAAAGGCGTAGCATTGAATAATGCTTTATTATCGGGACCGGATCTCTTGTCTTCGTTGCTAGGCAACATATTCAGATTTCGGGAGGGCCGTATAGCGCTTGCGGCCGATATCCGAGATATGTTTTTAAGAATTAAAATTGTGAAACCAGATCAAGAATCACAATTATTTATATGGAATGAGCCGGGAGAAGAGCCGCAGACCTACAAGATGACGTCGATGGTTTTCGGCGCTACTTGCTCACCTTCAAGCGCGCAATATGTACGCGATAAGATCGCCGATTCGGCGGCTGCGCAGTTTCCGAAAGCGGCGGCAGTCATAAAAAATAAATTTTATATGGACGACATGCTGAGTGCCGTGGACACCAAAGAAGAAGCCGTGATGATGGCACGACAGGTGTCCGAGATACTTCGCAGAGGGAAAATGGAGTTGACCAACTGGGCTTCTAATGACGCCGATGTACTGGAACATATAGCTCCACATTTACGAGCAGTTGAGCCAGTACAAATTATTGGGGCGGATATGATAACAGAGCGAGTCCTGGGAGTATCATGGGACCCGGCGGCGGACAAATTCTTGTTTAAATTTATGGATCTGCCGGAATTAAAAGTAGAGGATAGACCGACAAAGCGCCAAGTGTTGAGTGCGGTCATGAGGATTTTTGATCCCGTGGGTTTTTTGGCTTGTGTGATGATAAGATCGAAGATTCTTTTACAAGCCGTCTGGCGTTCTAAAGTGGATTGGGATCAGCCTATTCAAGTGGAACATGCCAATAAATGGCGCATGTGGCAAATTTTATTGCGCAAAAGTGACTGCGCAATTCCGAGACAGTGCATTTCGAGTCGTCATCGCCAAGTGACATTACACATTTTCTGCGACGCGTCAGAATTAGCATGCTGTGCGGTAGCATATTTTGTGGAAAAAATAGACGGTTTTAAAAAAGTGAATTTTATCGCGGCAAAAACGAAAGTAGCCCCCTTAAAACCGCTATCAGTGCCGCGATTAGAACTGCAAGCTGCTTTAATTGCAGCGCGCTTGGCGGCCACCATTAAAAAAGAATTTACATGCCGCATAGAAAATATAATTTTTTGGACGGACTCGACAACAGTGCTATGTTGGCTGCGAACCGATCCGCGCACGTACTCAGCTTTCGTCGCCAATCGCCTCGGCGAAATTGATGAACTTACAAGTGCGGCGAACTGGAAGTGGGTGCCGACCAAATATAACTCAGCCGACATCGGTACGCGAGATGGGGAGCCCCCCGATTTATCACCTTCAGGGCCATGGTTTAGTGGACCAGCCTTCCTGAGAAAAGATGAATCCGAGTGGCCTCGTGAAAAAACGCCGCCGCAGCCCGACAAGGAAATTTTGGAAATGCGACCCACCACTATCGCACACATACAGCGCGCCCGCTTAGGAGACGGCGCACTACCAGACGTGCACCGATTTTCATCATGGACGAGGTTAATACGCGCCACAGCATGGGTGCGGAGGTTCGCCTGGAATGCGCGACATCGCACGCAGAGATTGCATCACAGCGACCTGCTAGCCGACGAACGGGATGGAGCTGAACGCGCATGGATACGGCGCGCACAGGAAGATGCGTTCGGTCACGAGATTCAAGCGTTGCAGTGGGGGGAGCCTCCCCCACGTACGGGTCATCTATACACCGTGACCCCACACATAGACACGCACGGAATAATACGCATGGGCACCCGATTGATCGCGACTTCAGTGTCGGATATACCGGCGGGATTAAGGGAGCCGATCATATTAGATGGCAGCCATCCATATACCAGATTAATGATAAGACATTATCATGAGCGCAGAAACCACCCTGGGCCCGAAGTAACAGTGAGCGATGTGCGAGAAAATTATTTTATATTCCGTCTGCGACCAGCAGTACGCCGCGCGCACTTTGAATGCCAAGTGTGTCAGATCAGACGAAGCAAACCGCAATCTCCGCTTATGGGCCAATTACCCAATGCGCGCCTGGCGCATCACCTACCTCCATTCACACATTGTGGACTCGACTACTTTGGGCCCATACAGGTCCCGATCGGCCGTCGCCGAGAAAAAATGTATGGAGCACTCTTCACATGTCTCACGACACGAGCTGTGCACTTGGAACTGGCGAGCTCGTTGAGTGCAGATTCAGCGGTCATGGCTCTGAGAAGAATGGCCGCGCGCCGCGGTCATCCGCGATATATGTACTCCGATAATGGTACAAACTTCAAAGGAGCCGCAAAGGAAATAACCGCGGCGCTGATGGAAATAAAACAAGCAGCGCAAATGAAAGACCACTTGGCGGCCCAGAACATAGATTGGGCGTTCAATCCTCCATTAGCACCACACATGGGCGGGGCGTGGGAAAGCCTCGTGCGCTCGGTCAAGCGGGCACTCGAAATGACGCTGAAAGACCGGGCGCCGCGAGTTGAAACATTAGTCACGGCCCTCGCGGAAGCCGAATTCACCGTGAACAGCAGACCGCTGACTCATGTGTCAGTTGACCCGGATGACGGCGAGCCACTCACACCGAATCACATCTTGATGAACACGGCTGGACGACATATGCATCTGGCCGCGTATGGACCGCTGGATGAACAGATCTGCCTGAAAAAACAGTGGCAGTTCTCTCAACAGTTAGCAGATATGTTCTGGAGACGCTGGATGCGGGAATATTTACCGACGCTCGCTCAGAGGCGTAAATGGCAAAAACCCGCACCGCCCGTATGTGCAGGAAGGATGGCTATCATCGCCGACGCGGCCTTGCCACGTAATAGCTGGCCGCGAGGGATCATAACACAAGCCATTCCAGCGGCAGACGGCCAGATACGCATCGTCCGCATAAAAACCTCAACCGGAGAATACACGCGGCCCGTGACTAAGATCGTCGTGCTGCCCACCGAGCCGATTCAGGAAGCGGCCGCCCATGCAGCAGATCAAGACCAGCAGCCTTCATAGATGACACTGGAATCGTCGAGGATCCTGTGCGTCCTTCTGGTATGGCCAAAGCCATACGGGGGGAGTGGTTCGCACAGGATCAAAAATCGAAGATTAAAAATATTTTTTTTGCTTAATTTTGAAATATGTTATAATATTAAGTATTTAAAAATAAATGTCTTGAATCTTGAATAGGGTCCAGGCCGTAAAGGCAAAATAGCTTAAGATCTTATGTGTTTGCTAATTATGTATATAACTGTCAATGAGGGTCCCGTTAATGAGTCATCCATTAGAGCGACGACCGCGGCCGAGGGAGAGAGATTAAAATCTCACGATGAGTCACTCGGGCCGCGGGCGCGCTTAATTAAATATTTTAAATTTTGTTTTAAGAGAAAATCGCAGAGTAAAAATCAGGTAGTCGCCTACGGAGCGGTCAGCTACAGTGTACTTGCCCGCATCTCTGTACCAATAGAGATACGGGCAGGTAATAACCGACACCCACACGGCTCGTGACTTGAGATAGCGCGCCGTACATTTTTTCGTACGGCGCTAAATTTAGATTCACTATCGCTAGAGAGCTCAATAATCAAAGTGTGAGGTGTCATTTTCTTCAGAAAAACAAGGGCTACCTGATGCGATATTAATAATTTAGATATTTTCATAAATAAAAAAGTTTCATTTTTTGTCACATGCACGCGATTTGCAAGCGCTGACATGCCCGGACAGTAATCTGCGTATTACACCCACATGCGGGCATGTCAGACGCACATTTTGACATATGACTCATTAGCGGGAGATATGAGAGAGCGGATTTATCTTAAAAAATATCCGCGCGCCGCGAGATATGCGCCGCCGATGCACGGTATCGCCGGCGCCCAGCGGTCGTTCCGCTAGGCCGAGCGCACAGCTTCCGTGGTCCACCACGTTACGCCGATGCCTACAATAAAGATGTAAATCCCCTCTCTCAGTAATCCCTTTTTGGCAGTTATTTTCCCGTTATTTTTGCTGGACCCAAATAAAAAGGCTGCGAAAACCTAGCGAAATCACAGTGCTCTCAGTGCCTTAGTGCCAGTAAATATTTGTTGCCGTGTTTGTGCGACAAATAGTTTTTACAACGTCACTCTGCCCGTTTTTCGCTAGGTTTCCTTCTGAAACAAAAACTCTGCTTTTATTTTCTTGTGTGTAAATTGTTGTGAATTAAAACCCCTGAAGAAACACCGTCGATCGTAGCGTTGCTCTCCGGTGTTTCAAAGTATCATCATCATCAACAAGATTTAGAAGCGAGTTGTGACTCATCGTCAGTGACATCACGACGCCCGGAGCACAGCAGACAGGCGAGTAATCGGTGATCCACCCTATTCTAAAATAATTATTTGTTACGGGCGTGTCTGTCCGTAACACCCGGCGTTGCCTCGGTTACAGATTAATTAATCCTCATCTCTAGATAGCGTATTTTGGATAATTCACCTGAGACTATAGGTGATGTAGCAAGTACTTCCAAATACAATCATAAAACAGGACCTTGCCGATTTTGTACCATTAATAGAAGAACTCGAATATTTTTTGAGATGTGCAAAGTACCTGTCTGTTTAATACACAGAAGTGAATAAAAAGTGTTTTATGTCCAAATTGTAAAAATTCTAACGTGTGATGTATTAACATTATATTGATTTTCTTGTTATTGGACACGTGGTAAATTGTGCGTTACTTTGACTCAAAGGTAATACAAACACATTTAAATGAAACAATCGGTAAGTCAACAAATTTATTTTGTTTGTTTTTATAGAAGTATATTTGAATCAGGACCCGATTCGTTAGGAACTATCAAATAAAAACCATTTTGTTGAAGTGTTTTCGAGGAAAAGTATGGCAATAACTATTTGTCATATCTGAAATCGAGTTAAAGGTATTTCTTCATTTAAATTACCTTTAAAAGACAATATTTCTTCGGTAACGCAGCGTTACATCATGGCAACGTGAAGGATTTTTTAGCATGGTATGGTAGAGGTATAACACCACTTATATTTATTTTCAAATCCAACCAGGTTACGCTACGACCGATGATAATGATAATGAACAATTTAATTCATCAATTTTACGATTGTGTACAGAATCTTTCATTATCCAGTTGCCCCCGGAAGAAATGGCTCTTTTAGCAAAAGGTCTTAAACATAACTTAAACTATACTAAGGATAGCTTCCACCATAGGGTTGAAAATATTGCTTATATAACAAACCTAAAACATTTCTATACAAGAGTGCTGACACCATAAAAAGCCAAGTGTCCAATAATAAATACAGTTCGAATACGGAATCAATCATCATGGAGATTTTACAGAAGAAGATAAACTATAAACTAATACTTACGAGGGCTACTGCCATCATAATGGATAAAAGTGCCTACAATGCTTAAGTGCTGGATTTTATCAATAAAAATAAAGTGAACATTTTATCTAATGACCCTACCAATAAGTTCCTAGAATCCATTAAGGGCACACTGAAATCATGTAAATCCCCAATATTCAAAGACGATGCATACCAAATTTCTTACAAAAAACCCTTGTATATTTGTAAATCATTTACAATATCATTCACGATGAATATCATAATTTTGATTGTTATTGTAATATTCAAAATGTGTTGTTAAATTAAAATAATTACTTTTATGGATATTCTGATATTCATAGTTTATGTATATAATTATGTATTCATAGTTTTGATACAATATTGTTGTAAGTATTCCTACAACCATGTTGTAATTATTCTTTAAAAATAATAACAATAAGGTCAGCCAGGCAACCGAATTCGAAAAAAAAAAGAAATTATTTAATAATAAATACATTTAAGTTTCTGAAAATAATACACGAGGGGTTAACTTTTATAAAATAATTTCAAATAAATTCTAATAAAGCACCGTTAAAGATTTAGTAAATCGAAGTTCGTGGATTTGAAGGTATCTCGGATACATTATTGTGAGGACCAAATCACAGCCTAAACTAACTCTTCATCCAGGGAGAAACGAGTGGTAATAGAAGCGTAGGAAGACGCCGCATCTCATGGCTGCGTAATTTGAGGGACTGGTACAAGTGTAGCTCGACTGAGTTGTTCCATGGTAACCGCTAGTCGTGATCGCTAGAATAATCGCCGACCTCCGTCGGGAGATGGCACCATAAGAAGATTGATAAATGAGAAACCAAGTTTATATTGTTTTGTTTCTTTATTAACCTCTATATTGTTTTGCTTAACACTTGTTTAAATAATTATATTTATAACTTATTATGATATATAACATAATATTATGCAATAAAAATATAATTTTGTTGCATAATATCATGCAGGTAATGAAGGTTATATAAATATTACTACATTGTACGATTAAAATTTATAACATATGTTCAGAGGAGTTTCAATTGTTTTATGATTGAAATTAAAAATATTTGCACCACAAGGTGCCTTATTATAATATAACATGAAATTCAGACTAATAAAAAAGTACTGCCCCAGTAATAATAACGTTATTTAGTTTAATAAGTGCCAACATGTAAATAAATAACTTGTTTTTATCTTCAAACTGCATATTTTCATTCATATTCTTATTTCCAAGTCCACATTTCCTATAGCTGATATTAGTGATAAACGAGCATTTCTGGTGTCATTAGTTGTACGATGTATATAACTTTTATAAAAATTCCATCAAACATTTTTCATTCATGTGTCGTATATTATTTTCTATATTCTCAATATTAATATTCAATTAGCAAAACAGTTTTTAGTTGAATTTTCTCTTCCTTCCCTTACAAAGTTATCCGCATAAAGGGGGCTGGCAGAAGGCTGGCTCCGTTATTTTGTGATTAAGGACTACACCACTGCTCTGAGGATGGTCTTCAGCTCAGCACCGTGTGCAGTGGAGTGAGAGAACTTTTATAATGTCACATTAAAGCCCGATCGAAGGAGGCAACTAAACTGCAGACAATCGATGGCTCTGCTCGGTCAAATCATGCCGACTACCTTACAAATGTTGGAATACAACACTCAATGATAAAAAAAGTCAACATTCTTGTATGAAAAACAAATGTACACCATTTCTATTATATGTTGCTAGGTGTTTTACAAATATAACTCGAGTGCATCTTCTCAATTGCTAGGACATCTGACATGTTTGTAACATTGATTTAAAGAAAAAATTATTGTCAGATCTTTGGTAGAAAAAAGACAATATAGATTACAATTTTAGATACGTTGCGTTTCCAAGAATACACTTGTTTTCTTTCTATCATTGTGATAGTTGACGAGCTGAAGAACAAAATATCGCCTAATGTCAATTTTATACTATCAATGAATATGTCAAAATCTGAGATATTCATTGATAGTGTAAAGTTCCTATATATTGCACTCAAGATATATTCTTAGCAGTATTTACAGTTTTACCATCAATGATGTCCAGCTCAGATCCTCCTCTCTCCTCAATTGTTATAAACGTTACGTCGGTTAGGTATAGTTATAGTAAAAATAATTTAACACATTATTTCCATGACATAGAAAAAACCATTTCTTATCACGTGTGAATGTGAAGTGTGAACGTAAAATGACCACGCCCCTCGGCTGTGCACACGGTGCATCGTACTAAATCGAATGTTGCAACGATGGACAGTGTTACAGATAAGCGAATCTTCTAAATAACATCTAAACGTGACAGCCCCTCAAAGGTTTGTTTCTGATAAATGTGATTCTCGATAACTATTTTATGTTTTAAACTGAATTAAAATGGTTTAAACGGAATAAAAAGAATTGCTTCACTTTTGTAAGAAAGAGTTTGCTAGGACTGATGTTATACCAGTTGCTGAGGATTGGTTTCTGCTATGTCTATTGTTGTCATTTTTTAACCTGCAATTGTAGTTGGTTATTTTATTTCATTCTATTATGCACACTCATAAAACACAATTTTTTACAAGTACATCGTTTTTCAACCATTGCTTATATTTTATTTCCCCATCAATGGTAAAAAAATAAGTTTGGTTTATACTACGTGCATGGTCCAATACACAGATTGTAGGTTTGGTTTGTGCGAATCCTATTCAATTTTTTGATAACTACGAAAAAGTTTTACGAAAATATAATTTCACACCAGACAGAATTTAAAATCTTGACGAAACAAGTATAATAAAAATAAAAATTTACATTGTAAATCATTTGTAATTTCATTTATTCAATGTTAGTTCAAAGTTGCCCCACATGTGTTCAACTCTGCCCCTGGGGCGGGGCAAATTTGAACATTTGACTGCCGCTGCTGAAACTAAAATTCCGGCGTGAACCTAAATTTATTGTCCACCAAGATACAGCCATTTTGTCGTATAATAGTCGGGCTAGAGATTTCAACACCATAAAGCGGTCAAAATAAAAAGAATTCTTAGATATGACAGAATATTGATATGTTGAATATTGAAAAAAGCTGCCCCCCTCACCCCTACCTATTAAAATTATATTATGACAAATAATTTTTTGCTTGTTTTTAAATCACATTGATTAAGAGGGGAGTCATAATTAACAATTGGAAGTACATTGATTATAAATGTAATCACTTTTCGATAACAATGGAAAAATAAGCAAAGCGTAGGTAATACATATGAAAAATGGATGGATCCTGGAGTATTCGCGAAAACGGCGCTATATAAATTATCCAAATATTATTATTAAAACATTTTTAAAAATCTGTAAAATTTGGCTGATACTTAACCTTAAATAACGGTAGACATTCGTCAGCGTCCACCATTTCAAGCTCTGCTTTATATTTGTGGAATATCTCGTGTTGGCAGAGCCCTAAAGACATGCAGTTGCAACAAATGATACTAAATTACCGAAGAACTCGCATCCAACCACTACATTAATGGTTTATTAATTCAGGTCACTCGTTCCAGAATCGATTATAAAACAGTAAATTGTTTTACATTCATATTTATGCTGGTATACACGGGATGGCCCAACAAGAGCTCAACATTTGAATTAGACCCCAACTACAACGGCCCACCCTTCCCCGGATGGATAACTTTCACTTGTATTCTACCAATAACAATAAAAGAATTTTTTTCATTTAAATTTAAAACGATGTAACATCTTATAAAGCCCTGGCAAAAATATTTAAGAGCGATATAATCGCACAACTATGTGGAAATCGGACCCGGAACTCCTCGCATGGAAAACCACTGGACTCGAGGGCGGCTCTAAAAGACTTATTCGGACGATGTTACGCAGAAACTAAAAATGATTTATTCATGTCTTTTTATTAATGTTTATACCATATAATATGTTTGTAAAATAAAATGTCCCTCAAAATATTATTTCATAAATAGTTTTATTTTTTAAGTATTTATATTAGGTCCTTACATATGAAATTGGCGTTTAGTATGGGAGGAACATAAAGCCGATTTTTTTTTATTATAATATATTTATTTAATCAAAGTATGTACCATTGCTATCTATGCACTTTTGCCATCTCATAGGTAGTTCATCGATCCCTTTACTGAAAAAACCATTCGGACGGGAATAAATAAAATCTTTGAAGGCGGTTTGGACTGCCCCATCGGAGTTGAATTTTTTCCTTTGCAAGAAGTTATCCAAATTTCGAAAAAAATGGTAATCTGTTGGGGCAAGGTCCGGAGAGTACGGTGGATGTCTTAGACATTCCAATTGAAGCTCCTCTAATTTGGTAGCCGTCTGTTGTGCAGTGTGTGGTCTAGCGTTATCATGAAGCAGCAGTGGCCTAGAGCGATTAACCAGCCTCGATTGTTTAGCAGCTAGCTTTTCCATCATGGTTTGCAGTTGCTGACAATAGACATCTGCCGTAATCGTCTGGCCAGATTTAAGAAAGCTGTAGTGAACGACACCAGCACTAGTCCACCAAACGCTCACAAGTAACTTTTTGGAGTCAATTTTCGCTTGGGGCATGGTTTGGCTGGTTCGGCAGGGTTCAGCCATTGCGATGAGCGCTTCCGATTATCGTACAGGATCCACTTTTCATCACAGGTAATGATTCGATTTAAAATCCCTTCATTATTGTGCCGGTTGAGTAATGCAACGCAGCAGTCAACGCGCGTTTGTTGATTTGCTTCACTCAATTCGTGAGGTACCCACCTTTCAAGCTTTTTCACCTTACCAATTTTCTTTAAGTGGATTAAAACAGTTTTATCACTAACACCGCAGCCTGCAGCTAACTCGGATGTGGTTTGCAATGGATCCGCTTCCACAATAGCCTTCAATTCTTCCTTATCAACTTTGATCTCCGGCCGTCCACGGGACTTGTTCTGCAGGTCGAAATTTCCAGAACGAAAACGTTGGAACCAAAAACGCACTGTGTTTCTTTTGCGGCACCGTCGCCAAACACATCATTAATCCTTCGAGCCGTTTCTGCAGCACTGGTGCCACGGTGGAACTCGTTCTCGTAAATAACGCGATATTTCAAGTTTTTCATTTTGTAAACTGAGTGACGCAAAGAAAAAAACAATTGAGGAAAAAACAAATGAATTGTAATTTTCAAAACACAAATACATGAGTAAATAGCTGTATAAATTTGAATTTGGAATTCCTAACCAAAGAGAAGATATTTGAGATCAAATTTGCCAGTACGGCAAAACGCCAATTTCATATGTAAGGACCTAATATATTAAAACAATTAAATGGGTGGCTCATTGAAATCGGACGAGAATTGTCTAAAAAAAAAACTAAAATGAATACCTTTGTAATGCTGTGTAATTTTCTCTCAATGTTTTTTGGTATTTAAAATTTTTATTATATATTTTGTAATTTATATATTTTTTTAATTTGATTTCTCTGTTTGTTGTACCGGTATTTCTGTTCCTAATTATTTTATCAAATTTAAATTTATTATATATTTGTTCGTTTAAAAAATTATTGTAACGTATACTAATTTTTTCATCAATTTAAATTTATTATATATTGTTATTATATATTGTAATGTATACTAATTATTTATCCATTTTAAATTTATTATACATTTGTTTATTTAAAACGTTAATTGTAATGTATACTAAATTATATTCTTCTCTGTTTGCTATGTAAATAGTCGACAGCCTTCAAACAGGTAATCTCTAGTTAGACAGTCGAAGTGTAATACAATTCAAAAAAATAAGATAAAATAAAAACTACTATTATTATTATATACATATAAAATCACCGTATTTTTAAGACTTAAATGTCTTTATAAGCATACAATAAAAATTGAAATAAGAAAACAGTTTTCTTTGGAAAATTTACTAATATTTAAAAATATATACAATATTCTTGTGATCTAAACATAATAAAAAATTCAATAAGTTTTTTCAATATACAGATTGTTCGTTAAACAGTACAGTTAATAAAAATACACCTTGTTATTTATTTCAATTCAAATTTTGTATGCAGGTACAATAAGTGCACCGTGAACAATAAAAAAGTTATCTCGCAGTGTGTGAAAGTATATTATTTTTAGTGTGATTTGTGACTACGAATAAGTGCACTGTGAAAGACGAAAAACTTTTTCACCAGTGTGCTAACGCAAACGTACTTTAAAGATTGACTTCGGATTGCACTGCAAACATATCAGTTTTTCTCTTATGTGCGTTAAGGTATGGCTTTTAAGTATTGTTTCATGAACATGAAAAAAGATTTTATCCGGTGTGCTTAAGCACATGTACTTTTAAACTTGACTTAAGATTGCAAGAATAATTGCACTGCGAGCATGAAAACGGTTTTTCACCAGAGTGCCTAAGAGAATGTCTTTTTAAGTGTGATTTTATATTGCTTGAATAATTGCACTCCGAACATGAAAAAAGTTTTTTTCCAGTGTGGTTAAGAACATGTACTTTTAAACTTGACTTTTCATTGCAAGAATAATTGCACTGCGAACATGAAAACGGTTTTTCACGAGAGTGCGTACGACTATGTTTTTTTAAGTTTGATTTTCTATTGCATGAATAATTGCACTGCGAACATGAAAAAAGTTTTTTTCCATTGTGGATAAGCACATGTACTTTAAAATTTGACTTATAATTGCAAGAATAATTGCACTGCGAACATGAAAACAGTTTTTCGCCAGAGTGCTTAAGACTATGTTTTCGTAAGCTTGATATTGTATTGCATGAATAATTGCACTGCAAACATGAAAACAGTTTTTCAACAGAGTGCGTAAAAGTATGTCTTTTTAAGCAAGCTTTTGTATTGCATGAATAACTGCACTGCGCACATGAAAACAGTTTTTTTCCAGTGTGGTTAAGCACATGCAATTTTAAACTTGACTTAAGATTGCAAGAATAATTGCACCGCGAGCATGAAAATAGTTTTTCATCAGAGTGCGTAAGAGAATGACTTTTTAAGAGTGATTTTGTATTGCAAGAATAATTGCACTGCGAACATGAAAAAAGTTTTTTTCCAGTGTGGTTAAGCACATGTACTTTTAAATTTGACTTATCATTGCAAGAATAATTGCACTGCAAACATGAAAACAGTTTTACACCAGAGTGCGTTAAAGTATGTCTTTTTAAGCGCGCTTTTGTATTGCAAGAATAATTGCACTGCGAACATGAAAACAATTTTTCATCAGAGTGCGTAAGAGAATGTATTTTTAAGTGTGATTTTCTATTGCATGAATAATTGCACTCCGAACATGAAAATAGTTTTTCTCCAGTGTGGTTAAGCACATGTACTTTGAAATTTGACTTTTGATTGCATGAATAATTGCACTCCGAACATGAAAATAGTTTTTCTCCAGTGTGGTTAAGCACATGTACTTTTAAATTTGACTTATCATTGCAAGAATAATTGCACTGCAAACATGAAAACAGTTTTACACCAGAGTGCGTAAAAGTATGTCTTTTTAAGCACGCTTTTGTATTGCAAGAATAATTGCACTGCGAACATGAAAACAATTTTTCATCAGAGTGCGTAAGAGAATGTATTTTTAAGTGTGATTTTCTATTGCATGAATAATTGCACTCCGAACATGAAAATAGTTTTTCTCCAGTGTGGTTAAGCACATGTACTTTGAAATTTGACTTTTGATTGCATGAATAATTGCACTCCGAACATGAAAATAGTTTTTCTCCAGTGTGGTTAAGCACATGTACTTTGAAATTTGACTTATGATTGGAAGAATAATTGCACTGCGAACATGAAAACATCTTCTTTTCAGCGATACTAAGCAATTCCTGCTGCTGTCCAGAGGCGGGGGAAGGTCCAGTAGGATTTTCCTTTGAAGAATCTTGCATTTTCAAGAGATCTGCAAAGTAAATATTTATTATCTAACGCCAATTTTGGCAAGGCCCCTGTCAACATTTTAGTCTAGAAAGTGGGCAGGTTTGTGTTTATTTGCAAACATGGAAAAATTTAGTTCGGATACCTTCGGTAAGTATGAAATGAAATTACAATAACCATTATGAAAGAAAATACTTTTTTAAAAAAAATATATTTATTAATTTTTTGATATTTATTACATTATACATATGCCAAACTGCACAGCAGTATAATGTAATAAATATCAAATACATGACTCGCTTGTATGAAGCATTTGTTAATTATTCATGTTTTAAGTTCTCTTTTTCTTTACGGCCGACCACACAATAGGGTAATTTCACATTATACAGATATTTATGAAAATATATGAAATATATTCAGAAAAATTAATTATTTTTGTAACTCAGTATGGATGGTGTGGGATAATGTTTTCTTTCATAATTTTTATAATAAAAATATTAAAAATATGATTCCTTAAAACGCGATGTGATTGGTGGTGACGTCGTCACTAATTTCTTCTTTTCTATGGTAACCGTTCGTCTTCGATTTGTTTTTGCTGATGTTTTTTATACAGATATTGCCGTGTTTGTGACCAATTTTATTGAAATTACTATCTAAGTACACATTTTAAATAATGGAGGACGGATTTTCACAAGGAAAATCCGATAACTTCCCGAAAATTGATGCTTAAACGTTGGATCATTTTTCAATTTTCAGGAATGAATTTCTACATTTGGGTACCATATAATGTCTACAAAACTTATTCCCAGACATTATGAACACTATACAAAAAAGACGACTTGTTTTGTAAAAAAGCGAATGGCCGTCTAAATTCGCGAATTTGCTTGATGCGTGCGGGATTGATCGGACGAAATGCCGCTAAGGTAGCTCTGCCCCCCCACGTACGCCATTCCCGCTCCACGTACGGGCTCGGCCACCCCCCACTCCGCCGCCTGGCGGAGTAGAAGCGATATCCCGTTATTTCCCCTATAAAAGGGGCTGCACGCGCCGAATCAGGCAGATAGCCGGCTTCGCCGGCAGGGTAAAGACCTACCTTTTGGACGCAGAGTCGATCCTGGACAGTGAATCTAGCGACTCCCCCGTACCTTTGCGTTGGTCTTCCTTGCTTGCTGTTCTCGCTTGCGACTCGCCGCTACGGAGGATCTGCGCCCGCCACCCCAGGTGCAACACGCCGGTTACCGCCAGCCGCTTCCGTCACTATATTACGGCCGTCGCTATTCTTGCCGCGGAATAATTTGTCCACCGCCGTTGGATAACGTCCCGACGCTGCCCCTGTCGCGGTCCACATCTGCCGCTGCCGCTGCTATTATTGCCGCGGAATAATTTATCCGCCGCCCACTGCACTGCCGCACATTTCATCGCAGCCGACCTGCTGCTCGGCTCGGCGCCGCCCTTCGCTGCTACCGCCTACTTCGTGGCTAGTCGCCACGACACCTCGCGTTGAGACGCACCCGCTCCGCGAGGCATCCGCCGCCGATCGCACTGCTGCCCACTGCATCGCCGCCCTACCGCCCAATAAATCGCGGCCGCCCTACCGCCTACTAAATCGCGGCCTCCCTGCCGCCCACTACATCGCGGCCGCCCTGCCGCCGCCTAAATTGCGGCCGCCCACCTTGCGGCTAGCTGCCGCCCGCTGTGCCGTCCACGCCATCGTCGCCCTCCTCGCATCGAGTCTCCATTGCCCCGCGAGGACCATCTAGTGTGTAGCGATAGTTTTGAGAATTATTCAGAGACCTGCAGTGCCTGACATTTTTTGTGATTACCTGTGACCTGCTAATTGTGATACTGACACTGATGTTTTGTACTATTTTATTGACTATCCTTTTGTGAACTAATTTTGACCAATTTTTATTGAATAAACGATTTATATTCTCCACAAACCGTCTTCTCTGTGAGACCATTTGATATCCCCATATCATGCTGTTACGTGTTAAACGTCAGATGTCATAAAAAGATATACCAAACGTCACTTGCGAAAATAAGTATTTTGGCGGAAGTTTAAAATCGTGAATTTCAAAATGGTTTTTTAATGTTAATATAGATATTAAAAGAAAATATTTTTCATAAACGTATTTTCTAAAACAAAGCTAAAAATTTTCTATTATAAAAAAATGTGAAATTACCCTATTGTTGAAGGGTTGTCGGTGAAAGTGAACCGAACCGTTCATTTATTCGTTCCAGTTAACAGTTTAAAAAGAACAGATTTTTTATGAACAAACATCTCTAATAAGCATATTATCTATGGCATGTGTCACGAAATGTGGACTACTTTTTTCTGACACAAACCATTCATTTTTCTTTCTTACATATATTATTTACCCTCTTTACAGGATCCACCACAATTAGCCTCCTTTCAAACCACATCCAAAGTGAAATAAATAAATTACTTGATATGTAATATAAACGTACGCAGATAGGGCTCTAGAAATCGACCTAAGGTCCTAAGAAGTGAAACATTAAAATCGTGAATTACCAGAGATCGGTAAACCGAAGTGTACTGATGGCAACAGAGACAGGACAAATAATAGACCAGGACGGTGCATTAATATGAAATATTTAAATGTCATGTGATACATTTAAGCTCTGCACACTGAAGTAAATCATAATCCCAAGTTATTATTAAATTGTAATGGAAAAGTCAAGAATACAACCAATGAAAGAAATTTTGATGAAAGAAAAATTGTTCCTGGTATAATGCTGGTCCTGATTACATAAAATTTAAATTTAAAATCTGCTATTTCAAGTTTAAAAATGATACATTTTGACACTTCACGACATAGATGCCCATATAATAAAACAACCATAGAAAATTAATGTTAAGTCTAGATGTTGTGTCAGGTAGGGAAAAGGCCAATTTTGTATTAAAAATGGAAATAAATGTAGGCGACGTATCCGGTAGGGAAAAGGCCAATTTGACGTGATTTTGGGAATGTTTGACGTGATTTGTCAATTTCTATGAATAAAACAGCAAAAACATATATTTTGTATATGCATCTATGGCGTGAAATGTTAAAATTTATCATTTTTAAACTTGAAATAAGAGCTTTTAAACCAGCAAGCGGGAAAATTTGACTTCTTTTATGTAATCAGGACCCTTTATTACACCAGGAACAATTTTTCTTTCGTCAAAATTCAAGTTCGGTTGTATTCTTGAATATAGCCTATAATACTGCCGCCCGAGCGGTCAAAATACTGCAGGTTTAAAGATAACCTTATAAATGAAAATAAAAAACTGCTTTTTGGTTTTCGAAATCCGGTAACGTTTGTTTAGACTTCTTTCAATCTTTAAGGGTCACTTCACGTGTGTGTATTTCGTATCTCTGAGAATGAATGAATAATGAAGCAACTTCTCACCGGCGCGCTGGTCGGCCCTCCTTGAGTACTCCGAGCACTCCTGCTTGATGTCGGGACACGATATGTCTATATCAGCCGAGAACTCTTCATCGCCGCTCTCGGTGGCAGACCCTGGCTCGGGCTTGACGTCAAGAACATCTTGGACAGCACGGTTCATGGTCCCGGTACCCCTATCTAGGACGAGACGCAATTGCTAAATGGCATTTGTCAAACGGCCGCCGACGCCTACTAGAGATGAGTCGTTAACGAACGAACTGTACAAAATATGAACAGTTCACTTTCCTGAACGAACGAATAGTCCAGTTCATATTAGTGAACTTTTTTTCATTTGTTCGGCCTGTAAAAAAATATTTTTTTTTTTAAACAATTTGTGTTGGTGAAAATTCATTTTTCATCTTTCAGCAAATCGCTTTTTAGATGAGGCATTATATGAAATCGTGTCTAGAAACTTCTTGCGTCTTCGTTTTATATTGAATTTACTTACTCAGCGTCGGTAT
Source organism: Agrypnia vestita (assembly GCA_016648135.1). Taxonomy (NCBI): domain Eukaryota; kingdom Metazoa; phylum Arthropoda; class Insecta; order Trichoptera; family Phryganeidae; genus Agrypnia; species Agrypnia vestita. The sequence continues at coordinate 7,170 of JADDOH010000380.1, read as the reverse complement.
TTTCCTCTTGTACTTCTAGAGCGTCCTCCGCCTCACTGTCACTCTTGTCATCGCTCTTTGAATTGTAATCTTCACATTCTAACAACGTCCTTATTTTTTCTCCCTCCATTGTGGTGACAAAAATGGCTAAAACTAAAGAAAACGGTTCTCAAATAATGTAATACAATAAACTTATTAGGTATTATACACCACTAAAATAAATTAATACATTTAATTGAGTAATGTTCCAAAATAAAAAAGTTGTTACTTACCTAAAATAGTAACACCTATACTCGCGTCGGTCTCACAGACCGATAACAGAAATAAAGTGTCACAAGTCTACCCGTTACAAACAAACGCATCTCACTAAACAATGCATAACAACAAATTTAGAAGCTACTAAAAATTGCAAAGTCCCAGTGATATTAATTTTTGAGAAAACATCGAATAATTGATTTGTCGATCTGAGAGACCAATGCGGCGAGTAAAGGAAGGTTAAAAGTAAATATATTTCTTAAGAAAAGAAATTATGATCTTAAAATTCATGTTCACGTAAGTGATGGCTTAAAACGTGAAGGAATATGAAATTCTATATATAGCTCCCCGAGTATTGGTTTCTATTTAATATTTAAGAATTTTACCTTTAAAGAAAGTTTTGCCGAACAATAGGCTCTGTCATGGGATCAGAATAATATATGCACAATTATATATAAATAGATTGTCTTCATAATTCTTGATAATTTGTGTTGACTGCCAGCTGCAACCGTTCGCTCGCAATTTGATCGCTCTGTTGGATGCTGTGCTTATAGTCGCACATCTCCCATGACATCGGCCTCTCTAGTGAGATCGTACATACGAGTCTTTAAACCAGCCATGCTCAACCTGTGGCCCACGGGCCGGATGCGACCCGCCAAGCTTTTACATGCGGCCCGGAAAACATTTATATCCGGTACGTGATTAAAAAAATCTGGCATTATAAGTTTTGAATATCTTGAAATACGCGTGAACAAAAAAACAAATTTCTGTCATTTTAAAAACGGTGATTTCTGTGGTTTAAGAAAGAATTTTTTATTTCAAACATGCCTAGATAGTTTCAACCACACAGTGTAAGTATTGTGTTTGTCATGTAATTTCTTAGTAAGTTTTTAGTGGTCCTCGTATTCCACATTCATCCATTATTGTATAAACTTATGGTAATATTACTAATACTTCTTCTATAGTGCAGTTATTTTTGTGGATTGAATCTTCTCAAAATGGATCATTATATACAATTTTTTTTTAATGTATATACCTTTAAAGGTATATGCGTACATATATATATTTTTACTATAGGTACATAGTCGGTCACAGCATAACCTAAGTTTATACCCATTGCACGCCACCGGTATTTTGAGTATATATATAAGATGAAAATAAATTGTGGTTAATATTTGAGCTAGTATTGGCTGGTATGCTGATAAGCGATATGGCAATGCGATAAAATAATTCAACATTTTTTGCGGTCCTAGTAAGAAAATTTGCGGTCCTAGTGAGAAAGTTTGCGTTATGTGTTTCTCACGTACTTGAAGATTTTGACCTAACGCAATGAAATTTTACGTAATTTTCACTGTCTGCAAGCGCCTAGGCTATCTGCTGTCAATGCGATAAAAAAATTCAAAATTTTTTGCTTTGCTAGTAAGAAAATTTGCGGCCCTAGTAAGAAAATTTGCGGTCCTAGTGAGAAAGTTTGCGTTATGTGTTTCTCAAATACTTGAAGATTTTGACCTGATGCAATGAATTTTTAACGTAATTTTCACTGTCTGCATACGCCTAGGCTAATTGCTGTCTACGAGATAAAAAATTCAATATTTTTTGCGGTCCTAGTAACAGAATTTGTGGTCCAATGAGAAAGTACTGTATTACTTGCTCGTGTCTATGGTCCACGCCATTTGACATTCGCCATTTGCCTGTCGGGCCTCGTGCAATACGGATCGTATTAGTACCATGAGCCGCGCTGCCCAAGATGTTCCTGCCGTGAAGGCTGAGCCAGGGTCTGAATGGTACCCACCGCTTACCCAGGACCGTTCTAAGAGCAAAAGCTTCCATATCGGTCCTACTCAATCGTCTCCAGGTTGACTTTTTTTTTTTCAACTACAATGCAGGACCATGCTCCCTCGCTCGGGTCGTATAAACCTTTGCGAGGGGGCACGACCGCAAACACAACCATTCACAGCCCCCGTCGCAAGGAAATAATCTTTATTAACATACATAACATCATACAACAATATATAAACAAGAGTAATAATATAAAAAAAAGAACAGAATAAAATAAAAATTTCACAAGACATCTCCCACGGCGGCGGCAGTGGATGTCGGTTGCAGTTGAGAGAAAATGAAATTCATGAATATAAAATAAATAAAAAGACCTCCCCCAATTCGGGGAAAACATAAAGAAAAAGGGACGGCACGGAAATCAAAACAATGAAAAAGGCGACTTGCAGCCGCGAAGCCAAGACCGGCAGATATCGACCTTCGAAGAAAAGCAGCATCCAGCGGGGGGAGACTCTCCCACCGCAGCTATCATATTAGCCCCGTAAGATCTCCCATCGGGAGACCCACACTTTGGTAAAGCTACGAAAGCATCCGAAATTCCTTTCGCTACTGACCAGGACGTCGTTCGCTGGTCGGCGTCCTGTCACAATCAGTCCATTCTCAATAAGACCATCTAACATATTCTCTCTTGCATCATTCAGAACCACACATTCCCAGAGGATATGTTCCGGTGTCTGGATCACACGGCCGCATACACACCACGGGTCAGCAGAGAGTGCAAGATCAAAAAGCTTCGACTTGAACTCTCCGTGACCCAATAGCAACTGCACCGTACAATGATCCAGCGTCGGAAAATATCCTCTGCCCTCATCCTTTACGGCCACTCTCGGGAAGATGGAGTATGTCCATCTTCCGGTTGTGGCCGTGTCCCATCTTTCTTGCCAAATCTCATATGAAATTTCTCTCAGTCTCAGACCCAAAGACCTTAACTGCTCTGTGTTCGAAGGCCTGATGGTCCTGCCAAAGTAGCAACCTCCAAGCCCTGTCTCAATCTTTTTCGGGCGGACGATTCCCTCACCTCAATGTCCGCAGGGAGCACCCCCGCCAGCACTGGAGGGCGGCACCGGACACAGTTCGATAGGCCCCCGTCAGCGCAAGAAGAGGTACCCGCTGACCTCTGTTCAGCGCCCCCGCAACCGCCGCAGTCCCCAATCTATGTACCCATACTTCAGCAGCATACGTGATTTGAGCCACGTATGTCGCTTTGTACACTAGGCGCATAGCTGGGGACCGGATTCCCCAATCCGAGACACTTAATCGTTTCATAGAGGCGAAGAAATCCCTCGCCCGATCCGAAATCGCCTTGACCTGAGCGAGAAAGGAAACCGAGGTATCAAACACCCAGCCACTTCACCGAGCGCCCGACTTACTAGAACCGCAAAAAATGATATTTTTTTTTATCGCATTGCCAGCAGTTAGTCTAGGCACATGCAGATGGTGAAAATGACGTTAAAATTTCATTGCGTTAGATAAAAGTCTTCAAGTATATTAGAAACACATTTCGCAAACTTTCTCATTGGACCACAAATTCTGTTACTAGGACCGCAAAAAATATTGAATTTTTTTATCTCGTAGACAGCAATTAGCCTAGGCGTATGCAGACAGTGAAAATTACGTTAAAAATTCATTGCGTCAGGTCAAAATATTCAAGTATTTGAGAAACACATAACGCAAACTTTCTCACTAGGACCGCAAATTTTCTTACTAGGGCCGCAAATTTTCTTACTAGCAAAGCAAAAAATTTTGAATTTTTTTATCGCATTGACAGCAGATAGCCTAGGCGCTTGCAGACAGTGAAAATTACGTAAAATTTCATTGCGTTAGGTCAAAATCTTCAAGTACGTGAGAAACACATAACGCAAACTTTCTCACTAGGACCGCAAATTTTCTTACTAGGACCGCAAAAAATGTTGAATTATTTTATCGCATTGCCAGCAGTTAGCCTAGGCGCTTGGAGACAGTGAAAATGACGTTTAAATTTCATCGCGTTTGGTCACAATCTTCAAGTATGTGAGAAACACATAACGCAAACTTTCTCACTAGGACCGCAAAAAATGTTGAATTATTTTATCGCATTGCCAGCAGTTAGCCTTGGCGTATGCAGACAGTGAAAATTACTTTAAAATTTCATTGCGTTAGGTCAAAATCTTCAAGTATGTGAGAAACTCATAACGCAAACTTTCTCACTTGGACCGAAATTTTTCTTACTAGGACCGCAAATTATCTTACTATGACCGCAAAAAATGTTGAATTTTTTATCGCATTGCCAGCAGTAAGCGTAGGCGCTTGGAGACAGTGAAAATGACGTTTAAATTTCATCGCGTTTGGTCACAATCTTCAAGTATGTGAGAATCACATAACGCAAACTTTCTCACTATTAAATTTAACTCGCATGCCTAAACATCTATTTATTTGACCTAAGTCTTTAACTTTAAACTCTGACATTAGTTTTACTTTTAAATCTTTTGTCGTAGCCAGACTATTGGAAAAAATGAAAAAATCATCAACAAATATTGCAATGATAGTCTGCTCCTTTTTACATTTTTTACTATACAAACATGGCTCTGAAACTGATTTTACATAATTAATTTTTATCAAATAATCATTTATTCTTGCATTCCATGCTCTAGCAGACTGCTTTAAACCATAAACTGCTTTCTTAAGTTTAAGCACACAATTACTTGGACATTTTAAACTAGGTGGTGCCTGCATGTACACATTTTCTGTTAAAAAAACATTTAAAAATGCTGTTACCACATCAAGGTGAGTGATTTCAAAATTAAATTTTATACTTAATGCAAACATAAGTCTAAAAGTAGAATACCTGAGAACTGGCGAGTAAGTTTCATGAAAATCTATTCCATGCTGCTGAGTATAACCTTTTGCCACAAGTCTAGCTCTATACCTGATATTGTTATTGCTTTCTAGCTTCTTCTTGAATACCCATTTGAATTGTACTACTCTATCTGCCTCCTCTTGACTAACAATCTCCCATGCTTGGTTGTCATCAAATGCTTGAAGTTCATCAGATATAGCCTGCTGCCACTTGGCTTTCTCTGGACCTTTGGTAGCTTCTTCATAAGTTATGTCTTCAACCCAATACTCTGGTTCATCTGAAATACATAAGTTAGTAAGACCATACCTTTCAGGTGGTTTCCTTATACGCTTTTCCCCTAAACGAGGCTCTTCATTTTCAGACAGATCTTCCTCGGATAGTGACTGATAAGACTGATAAGATATATTTGACTGCTTTCTTGTCCCATTTTAATCTTTTATTTTTAGGAACATGCATCATTACTGGGCTCCCAAATATTCTGACATGACTGAGATCAAGCTTTTGTCCTGTCCATTCTTCAATCGGTGTCTTTTGGTCCAAACCTGAAGCTGGCGATCTATTCTTTAAGTATACTGCTGTGTTAACTGCTTCCGCCCAAAAACTTTTATCTAGTCCTGCCTCAAACAAAAGACATCTTGAACGTTCAACTATAGTCCTGTTGAAACGCTCACTGAGACCATTCTGCTCCGGAGTATATGGATTAGCCTTCTGATGGATAATTCCACTATCTTTCAGATAATTTTCCATCAAATCTGAACAAAACTTCCCTCCATTGTCAGTCCTCAATGTTTTTATCTTTGTTCCTGTTTGATTTTCAGCCATTCTTTGAAATTCCTTGAAATACTGTAGAGTCTGATTCTTCTCCTTTAAAAAATATACAAATGCCATCCTGCTAGCATCGTCAACAAACAATAGAAAATACCTTGCATGTTCAATCGATCGAACCTCCATAGGCCCACACAGATCCGAGTGAACTAAATCTAGCACTTTTGTAGTTCTATGTTTTCCTGATTGGAAGGGCAAACGGCTCTGTTTTCCTTCACAACACACTTGACAGTTGGATTTCTGAATATCAGCCTTCATATCGAAGGATATTCCTTCTACAGCACCATTTTTCATTTTCTGCAAATCATTACTATTTATGTGTCCTAATTATAACCTAATATAATTATATTAAGTCTGGGCCTATAACCTAATCTTCTATGCCACTGTTGTGCATCTGTAGTTTGAACTGCTGCCGCTAACACTTTCTCTGACTTCATAGTTTTCAACTTATACACACCATTCTGCAAAGCTGCTATTCCAATTAGATCATTTTGTTGGTTATGTATATAACATACATCACTTTTAAAGGTAACTTTGTTTTCTCTTGCTATTAACTGGCTTACTGATAACAAGTTAGTAGTTAGGTTAGGTATGTATAAAATGTTGTTTACTTTAATGTCAAACTGAGAATTATTCACCAGCGCAGTGATCTGTGTATCACCGGCCCACACAACTTGCAACAGTCATATTATTTGCAAACAATGATTCCTTCGTATAGTGCATTCTCATTGTTATCAAATTTTCTTTGCTTATGTCATATGGGCACTTGCTCCCGAATCGATATACCAGTCTTCCTTATTAAATTCACTGTTAAAAAATGCAGCACTAAATGCGTTTACTTGTTTTTCTTTTCCTTCGGGACACTGGTTTTTAAAGTGGCCAATTTTCTTGCACTTGTAGCATTTTATAACCGTTTTGACATTTGGCGTTGACGTTTGTTTCCCGCCTTTTGAATTGAAGTTTTGGCTCGTCTTGCTTTTTTGCTTTGACCATAATGCAACTTCCGAGTCATGGTCACCGATTTCAGCGCTCGTATCAAGCAGTTTTGTTTTAATGACATCAGAATTTATGGCAATGCCAGAATGCTCTATTGCCGTAATCATTGGAGCAAACTTTTCTGGCAGCCCCGCCAAAAGCAATGATCCGATCCACTCTTCGTTAATTTCAAAGCCTGTACCTTTAAGTCTTTGAGCAGTTTCGACGATTTGACTCACATAACTAGTCATGGTTTCACAATTATCAAGTCATATGGATATCAATGTTCGAAGTAAACTGATTTTCCTTGTGAATCCGCTGTCATCAAATAACTTCTGAAGTTTTTGCCACAAATCTCTGACTTTGGTTTCATTTTTGATGTGCACATATAACTTGGGATCAATGGTCATTATAAGCTTTGCTTTTGCTTTTCTGTCTTCGGCGTCTCTTAAATCGACAGGAAT
>JADDOH010000379.1:0-33337 GCA_016648135.1 Agrypnia vestita | reverse complement strand
TTGAGCTTTTCTTATGTCGGCTGAGTGACTCAAATTTCCGTTTTTGCCGAGTCTCCACCAATTGTTTGTTTCGCCACGCTTGCATTGACGTCATTTTGTCCACTTTCGTCCAATCTTCGTAATTCTATGTACCACTCAGGCTCAGGTGCAGGTCAAAGAGAATTCTTGTTATTTTGTCCAATTCCAGGCGGATGTTGCACACTCGTTCTCTCAAAAGGGCAGCTTCAGTTCTTTGGAATATTCTCTCAGCCTTCTCCGTGTGGATGTGTCTTCGCAATTTGATGAATGATGGTGTCACCGACTGTGCTTTACAGCGTTGTAAAAAAGCTAAGTTGCTTAGAAGCTTTTCTTTTTTACTCCTTAAGCTCTCCAGCCGGCGTGTACTTTTCTTTCCAAGGTGAGCTCTTCCAACAAGTGGAAGGCGTAGCGATGGGTAATCCACTTTCTCCGGTGATTGCTAACTTTTTTATGGAGAAATTTGAAGAAACAGCACTGGACACAGCATCCTTTACTCCGAAGGTCTGGTGGAGATACGTCGATGACGTGTTTGCAATCTGGCCGCATGGTGAAGACAAACTAGGTGATTTTTTGGGACACCTTAATTCACTACATAAGAACATGAAGTTCACCATGGAGATAGAGAAAGACAACGTGCTGCCTTTTCTTGATGTTGAAATAAAAAAGAAAGCCGATGGGAGTTTCGGACACAGAGTTTATAGGAAGCCTACACATACCAACCGTTATCTACATGCGAACTCCCACCATCATCCTGCTCAAAAAAGTGGTCTCATCAACACTTTGGCCACGAGGGCCAAAAGGATATGCCAAGATGAATATCTACAGGAGGAAATGATAACACTCAGCGACGCACTGGAAGGCAATGGTTACCAGAAGCGACAGATACAACGCGTCATAAGTCCGAGGTCTGTTCGCCCTGAAAAACATACAGAACCTGAGTGCAAAGGCATCGCCTTTCTGCCTTTTGTCCAAAGCGTTAAAGACAGAATTGCCAGAGCTCTCAAGAAAAGAGACATTAAGACAGTTTTTGGTGCCAACTTCAAAATTAAAGATATGTTGAGATCAGCAAAGGATCGAGATCGCTTAGAAACGGACGGTGTGTATAGACTCGATTGTCAAGACTGCGATAAAGTATACGTGGGGCAAACTGCGCGTACCATTTCCAAAAGGGTCAACGAGCACAAACGGGCATGCAATCTCGGTCATCCAGAAAAATCAGCACTGGCTGAGCATTTTCTGGATACCGGCCATCATTTTGCATTCGAACCGAAAATCCTTGGAAAGCCTAAGAGTCACCATGCGCGTCTTATCAAGGAAGCACTAGAAATCTACAAGCATCCGATAAACATTAATAGAGATGACGGTCTCAAATTAAAAACATCTTGGTATCCGGCGCTTCAAAGTCATTCTCGTCGCAGACTCCGCAGAGATAGTGATCAGACAACAGATGAATCATACATACAACACAATACAAACACATCATGACTTCGGCACGGTATTACAAGCCGATACTTAACCACAACACCAACATTCAAGACAACACATCAGCCCTGATGATGGACCCTGCAATGGGATCCGAAACGTCGGCCCGAAAGGTCGTAACAACACGGCATAATACCCCAGTAAACACAAACTTGAAGATTCTGAGTGGCCGTGAAAACCTAAGAACATTCTTTTCCTTTGATATACAGTGGGGCTTAAGTTTTTGACCATAAGTTTGGTCCTTGGAAATTTAGTCGTGATGGATCTCTTTACATAAAACAGTTTAACATACGATTTTTATGCGACTGTTAGGCACTTGTCTCGCGCACACTACCGATTACACAAATTTGAAGTATTAATTTAATAAAATCACACCTTGGTTAGTTTTTGGAGACTGGTTCAACGCTAAATAAGAAAGAACCGGGCGGCCGGAGGAGGAAAAGTAAAAAGAATGTCGCGCAAGTTAATAAATCTCTACGAAAAGAAGGGTTTGTCAACTAGCAAGCTGCAATGGCGATACCAATATCAACTTTGCGTCGAATTTTGAAACTGAACTTAAGGGGGGGGGGGGGGGGTAAAGTTAATTCGTACAAAAAAAGGCATGTTTTTGTGAATTTTTTGTGACGACACAGTTAAAATCTCTTTATTAAAACTAATAGTACATTAAAGTATGACATTTGAAAAATATTGTAAAAATTTTCGAGATGAAATATTAAAAAATACGGCATTCGTTAGATAATAGGTTTTCCCAGGTAACGCTGGGAGGGTTTTTTGAAATTTCAATTTTTCAATTTTTTGGAATACTTTGAAGAGAAAAACGCAAAAAAGAGCTTTCATCATCAGCATTTTTTTGTTCTTGTCTACGCAAAACTCTTCCAATACAATACCACGTCCGGTAGTCCTCAGGTGAGCGCGTCTCTTAGCTGCCCGAGCAGGTATAGAAAATCAGTCTGAGTATCACTCAAATGTTCATAATTTCGCCAATTTTGCTCCGATTGACTTGAAGTTTTGACACAATATTCTTGCGATGTTATTCATTCATTTAAAAAATTAAAAATAAAATGCAAAAAAAAAAAAGTTAAAAACCCCTTAAAACTTACCCCCCCCTTAAAACTATAAACTACGCTCTAAAGATTGCAAACTCTTTAGCTTCAATAGATAATTACTTTAAAAACATGTTTCATGACTGAGATATAGGAATTATATCATCCCCCTTAAATAGACGAAATAATAATAATGAAGATACTCATTCACTGCCGACAAATATGCGTGAATTGTGAAAACACATGTTGACAAATATGTTAAGGTATAATTTTGAATATTTTTATATTAATGACAGTGAAATTTACTTAGTACGTATATAAAATTTAATTAAATTAATCGATGTTTGAATGGTTTAATGGATACTGCAATACAGGTAAAAAAACGTTTAATTTTTGTCTTTTTTAAAACGATATATTTAACAAGTTGTCGAAAAATATTAATGAATAGCACCACTTCTTTTTCAAATTTTATACAATCAATTTGTAAATAAAAAATATGGTCATTATTTGAAAATATACGAGATTTGTGTACCAAAGATAACCCTATTGCATGAAAACTAAAATAGTGTTTCGGGGTTATAATTTTTTTGATGTTATAACAATATATTTTTTAATTTTTTTTTAAGGAAATGCTACAAATGTTAATGGATCTATCATAATGAAATTGATTAAAAGCCTGTTTAGCTATGGGTTTTGCAAAATGATTTAATAAGTTTACGTTAAATTTAGCAAAATCGAGAGCAAATATGCAAATCGTGTACTGAGGTCTCTTAAGCACAAAGTTTTCCATATAAAATTCATTCTTGATTTCAAATCTTGATGTTTAGAGGCATAAATAATAAATAATATTAATTTAGTAAATCATAATTTAAAGTATTAAAAACGGCATTATACACTTACATTACAATTAATAGAAAAAATAGCAAGATGGTAAAGCGATGGCTCATCATGTGAGAGGAATCGGGATAGTAAATACTAGGCGCCTCGAAATTCTTTTTATTTCAACAAGCTTTGAAGGCGCTTGGTATCGATTCCGGCAAGAGCAGAAGTCAAAATAAAGCACACGATAAAAGTGCAAGTATTTAAAAATGTTACTGAATTTTCTTACTCGCTACTTCTAGTACAGTCTTCGTCACAGATTTAAGTAAGATGTCCGCTGAATAAAAATACTCTATTCGCAAAATTAAATATTTTTGAAAACATATTTTTGGAGTCCGATAGATTAGTCAAAAACATGTCTATAACCTGACATGTTAGGAACAGTTTGGCGTTTTGTTGGACTATTGTTATTTTAATTTTATTTTATATAACATGACTTAGATAAACGACAACACATTAGAACCAAATATGTTTTGGAAAAGTTCACGCCTTTGAGAAGGGTTAGCAAATAGAGGCAATGTTCGAAATATATTCAATAACAAAATATACCGTCCAATGCTGAATAATTTAGCATTGCTGGCCGGCTCAATATAAATATATATTTTATTCGTGAATGCTTAATGGCTTATGTTTTATTTATTTTTTGTTTGCGATATTTAAAATTATTTTTCCTTCATGATATGTATGTTGGAGTTGTGGCGTATACTGCGTGTAACCCGGACTGCGAGACAAACTTTCTCCACTGAATAATACTTTTTTACTTCTGTTATCCTCTCTTGATGCATTGAGGGTAAAACAAATATTGTAACGGAAGCATGTAGTAGAAACTGTCAAAAATTTATGCACTTGAAATTAGTGTTCCATTAATCTTTTTCTTCTTTCTTCGTATGGGGGATCAGATCAAATCTAAGTTTGTGAGCCAGTCTAGGCCTTCAGGAGTCAGCCTGTGGACCTCATCTGTTCCACCGGGGAATAAGTGGAGCGAGCATTCGTTGACCACATGTTCGATGGTCTACCGCACCGCATTCACACATCGCAGACTCTTCAAGGCCCTACCTGTGCATCATGTGGGCGCAACAGCTATGGGAGCAGCTTACTCTGTTGGTGAAGGACCAGCGCTTACAAGGCAGGGAGAACCCAGGTTGTCTCAGTGGGCTAAACGGAGGAGCCTCTCCCCTTCTATCCAGAAGAGTTTTCGGGACTTTAATAGGCATACAGGGTGAGAAATGATATTGTCGTGCAAAGGTATTGCGCTATTTTGCAACGCCTTCTCGTATTCTCTCAGTGTCGAAATCTCTCCGTAGCTGTAGCAGTAATATAAATAAGGTATTGTTGACCATCTATAATCGATTACAAATCGTAAAGATGTTCAATTCAAAAGCTGACGAATGATTGGTCTTTGAATTGATAATTAGAACTGTTTATTGAATTACGATTTTAGCTTTGTACCTAATCGAAATACCAAAAAGGGGCTTCTTGTACAGATTTATGTTTTTCATGTTATTGTCGATGTTTTTAAAGAAAGTTTTTATTTGTTTTATGCCAAAAAAGATTTCAATTAATATTCGAAAAATTACTTATTGCAAAACAACGTAATTTTCAGATATTCTGACTGATGTTTAAGAAAACTTTCATTTATTAGTACGGAATTTCATACGAGCATCATGCAGATATTATAAATTATGCATTGAACATTAAATAAATTTATGAAAACTGTTTACAAATACAATAATCGTGAGTTTGACTCGCGTATCTGGCGGCCATTAGAATGCTGTTTTCACAGCCGAAGGCGAATTGGCTACCGGCCCGGGAATATTCGAATGTATCAACCAAATTTTTTTTAAATGGTTTATAACTTTTTTTGTAATTTAATAGCAAATAATTTAGAAAATCATTAATATAATCAATCTTATTCATTATTACTTGACATAAAAGTGTCTGGTCTACTTATTGTTATTGTTATATCTATTGACTATGTATGTATTATTTACATACATAGTCGTTATTATCTTTGAGTATCTACAATATTTAATAGAAAGAAATAGTTTTGTGGGAATGTTAGGAGTTCGTGGTATGAAAGAGAGAGAATGTTTGAATATACATATTTATTTCTCACCGGAAAAAAACTCTGGGAGCAAGTGAACAACTGAAATGATATGCATACAATACAAAATAAACTAGTAAAAAAGCAAAGAAAGTCTGGGCGCGCAGTGGAGGTCCGCTCGTTTCGATGACGGATACTTGACTGACGCTACCACGGCGCTGCTGGTTATTTCTCTTAAAAGCGCCATCATTCTACCCATCAAAAAGGAGAAGAGATAAGAAGAAAAAGAAGTACAAAAGATATATGTATAGGATAAATATATCTGATCAATACCTACACCTGCATATACGTATACGAGGTCTGGACAAAATGATATAAAGGTTATAGTTCGCTTAAAAGTGTAAATTCGTACTGAAAATCACGCTTTAGAAACATACCTTAACCTTTAAATCATTAAGTATCGACTCTGTATTCGGGCCAGAATGTTCTGAATAGCCGCGGGAAGAAATTGGATTTTCTTTTCTAAGAAAAGTATTCCTGTAATCGTCGCTTTGAATGTTCAAAGTTGAAACTTTGTGAAGCATTATCTTACATTTCATCTGAATGTACATACTATGTAAATGTTGGTAAGCTATTTAATAGTAGTCTACCGAGCCGTTTGACTTCTCTAGGCTTCTCAAAGAATTTAATCACCGTATCAATTATATCCTAGTCCCCTAAATAAAATAAAAGGCAGTGACATTAATTAATATGTTGTCTTTTATTTTCGTTTTGTTAACAACATTACGTTCACTAATACTTCTATCTTAATAAATAAATATATAAATATAAATATAACTTTATTCCAGAATATGGGGAGCTTAGTGCAATCCCACATATGAATAGGTAGATACATTAAATTATTATACAAATGAAAAGAGAAAAAAGAAAATCATTTAATAAAGAATAGAACATTAGTATAGGTATCATTAAATTGTTATATAAATGAGTAGAGATAAAAGAAAATTATATAAAACAGAAGAGAAAACAAGTACCTATAGGTATCAGTATTAATGTCCATGTTTCCACTAACTCTTCCCCATCGATTTACGCCCCTCTGATCAAATACGCTGAAATCACACTATATTTAGATTAATATATTAATTACCTCTGTTTAACTGAGAGGGATAGATCCTCTTTAATCTTCACCGATCAAGTTACGCCGGAGATCAATGAGAAATACGTGGGTTCTGTGTTCACAATCGTATACTTACATTACTGGGTTCAATATTATTTAAAAATAAAGTAAAATGGATTGTGAAAAGGCATTTATTGAAAGGAGATATTCGTACAACAAAATATATTAAATAATTAATGAAATCCTAGTGTAAATAAAAAAATTAGTATGCGCGAGTATGTTTTTTGTATCTTCTTTTTGATGCCAAAAGCCTGAAGTGGATGATGAACAGATTACTTGACATGGTCTTATGGCAACTTCAAGATCCAGGCTGAGTTAAAAAGAATTCCATCGTTACCACATGTGTTTCTTCTTACTACTAACCTCGAATCGCATGAATAATGCTGACATAAATCCACCATACAGTCTAAAGCAGTCTCTTTTGACTCAATTTGCAATTGGGACCTAGTTTGGCTGCTTCCTCTGGGTCCAACCAATGCAACGAACGTTTCCAATTATCGTACAGGATCTACTTTTTTCTTCACAAGTAACAATCCGATTCAGAATTTCCTATTTTTGTGCCGACTCAACAAATTAAGGCAAGTCTCGACGCGAGTTTGCTGTTGTCCTTCAGTAAGGTCATACGGAGCCCACTTTGCGAGCTTCTTTATTTTCCCAATTCGTTGCAAATTAATCAATATCGTTTTCTCACTTATGTTAAAAGCTGTTGTTAATTCTCACTGGTTTAAGATGAATCCACTTAAGTTTTCAATTCGTCATTATCGACCGGAACGGAAGCAATCAAACCAAAAAACGCACAGTCCATTCATTCTTGGTACTTTTTCCAAACACGTCGTTGATATTGCGTGCCGTCTGCGCATCACTAGTGCCACGACGGGACTCGTATTCGAAAATAATACGAATTTTCATTTTCTCCATGGTAGCAGACACAGCGATATCCATAAAAAACAATTGGCGCGATAACAAATGAATAACTAATTATAAAAAAAGGAATATCGTAGCTTTAATATGACATCACTTTTAATTTGGAATTCTAAGTCAAACGCAAGATATCGATCTTCACACTAGTCAGTATTAGAAAATGACAATTTCATCGGTGACGAATAATTGTAAAGTTAAAGGAAGAGAATCTGATTGTTTCTGGAACAAAATAACTTCACAGAATAATCAAACACCTATTGAGACACAAGAGTACTTTGTTTAAGTGTTTTTTTATTAATTATATTTGCCCTCGCGTTGTACATGTCGCCTACATTATACTAATGTATGGAAGCCGCGACCAAGTGACCTCTTTAGTATGGATACCGATACCAAGTAACAAGACAAGTATTCATACTGTGACGTTTGCCCCGTTGTAGAGGGTGTATTTGGGGTGAAGCTCTTTTTTTTTTTTGAAAGAAGTTTAATTCGAAAGTTTAAAAGAGAAGGCTTTAAGAAAAGTTTTAAAAGCAATTTTACTTTAAGTTCATTTATTAAAAGTCTAATATATTATTTGAGATCTGCTTTTGCAAGCTCAAAGCTATGTTTAAAATTTATTTACGTGATTGAATTAAGTTTACGTTTAGTCTAACATATAATTTGGCCAGTAATCGTCTAGTGATAGTAATTTAGGACTCCTCGATGTGACGCGGTTACCCAGTACTTTTGGTAGCGTAGCAGAAGAAATGCCATTGTATTCATACGAGGTGAAACTAACCTAACATTATTAACGCGCTACATGAGCCGGACTCAAAACGACGATCGATTGAACAGACTAACAAAATCGCCTTTCATGGCGGCGCATCCGTCAATTCCTCGCATCCGGTAGCGGCGTCGCGAACATAAATATGTCTACGTAGATTTTTCGCCTAGAACGATGCCGCCTGGTTACCGAGGTCTCATATTAGCACCTGTGGACGGATTCCACGGCTGAGTGCGGGGTCACGATTACGATGGAATATTCAGATAGATAAATACCACTTGCGAAATACAGCCTAGGGCGCTCTGAGTATAACTTGGTATCCGCATAATACAACCGACGGTACATAATAGGAACTTAGCGCTAATATTGCGCAACAACACGCAATATCTATTTTTTTTTACGTATTTTTTTTGAATGCAATAGTATACTGGATCTGCCGGTCATCCAGATTAGATAAATCACGGTCGATTAATACACGGTTATACTTATTAAACACACACACAATACTCAAAATGCAAATTAACGGCTGGGTTCTCCAGAATACATACATACAATGCTTACAACTGGCGCGATCGGTGGTCTTCGGTCCGATTTATCTGTTCATGGTATATAGTGGAAAGAGTAAACATATATTCATAACAACTAGGCGCAACAGAGGCTCAGGGCAAGCTTTGTCTGACATTTACTTTACTACAACCCGTGATTCTAAATCTAAATTTTCGATTCTTTCATAAGTCATATTTTATAAGAGTCAAGTTGATTCTGATTTTACTTTTACGTAGATTTTAGGTTACCCTCCTCTAAGGAAAGGGGTACAGCCCCATCGACAACGCTATACCCGGTAGCTACCACCTGTGTAATTAATAGCTTCCCACGCTAATCTGCAGACCAAGATCAAGCCGAGACTCTATTGCTCCTGCTGGAATCCTCCGAAGTCCTCGCTTCCCGGCGACAAACATATCAGGAAGAAATCCCGCGTCTGATATTAAGGTTTGTATATTGTCCCGCGGGGCAGTCAAATTGACTGGTGTATATGATGAGGATCCCACGTTGCGGCTACATGAGCCGGATTATTATGATGTTTACTGCTGATTAAAGGGCTGAATGAACTAACTGGGTGACTGGAAAAGACTCTTCCTTGAGCGCGTCAGTCAGAGCCATGTTAGCATCGCCAATTATAGTTGATGTGATTGATCCCACGGTGTAGTCTTATTGACTAGAGATATTAAATGATGGTAAATCAGCATGATTATTACAGTTGATTGTGTAATTCCTGATATGTTTCTCGCTGGCCGGGAAAGGAGAACCCCGAAGGTCTCTGTATACAGCAAGTTAGAAAAGGTGGTGAATGATGAGTATGATGGTGTTAGTAATGCCATCGCGCTCCTGAATGCGGTCCCGATCATAAAAGTTGATTGTTAAACTGCTAACAGATCTCGTTCATTAAAGCGGTCCCGAGCATAAAAGTTGATTGTTAAACTGCTACCTGCATCTTATAATTTCTCGTTCATCAGGAACGTCCTATCTCGTCCTTGAGTACGGAGTTAATACATTCATAAACATTCATAAACAGAGCCCGAGCTCGTCGCACCAAGGGGCCCGAAAAGACGTGAGAGGTTCTTCCCCTTAGATCTTTGAGGGTCGCCGCTCCAGGACCTTCAGACCATCCTGTAATTCTTGGCTTTAAAACCCTGTCTTAACCGGGTAGATACAGTTAAGATGGACTTACCTAGTCCCAAATCTAAGATGTCTCCCACTCTAATCAGACTCCATAGCCGAGAACGCGCGCTCCGACATTCGACCCTGTCTTATGTATGGTTGCTTATGGCACGCGAGTAAATCTAACTTCATATTTTAATTATAAAATATGTTCCGACGTCACGTCCCGACAAGTACCAACTTGTTACCGCGTCCGCTACCGTCGAACTCTGAACCCACGTAATGAAATGAATAGTGACCTTGTGTCAATGACAAATTATATAGCACGAACATTCCATTTGATACACATAAGAAAATAAAGAATAAATAATATAAAAGGTTCTTATCTTATTTCTGTAGTTGGTCTGCTTCTGAGATGGCATCCTGATCCGAAGTAATATAGCGGGTCCTCTCCAAAGTTGACATCGCCTGTGCAGCCTCCACTTTCCTTCCATCGAGAATGCTGCTCGTTAGTACAAAATTTCCGCGATCCTTAGCTGAAGACCGGCTGTATCTAAATTAATTATTTCTATACAATATATACAATTCGAAACACGTCTTTATAAGAACTTGATAGGAACAAATCGTGTTTAAAACGATTGCCCAATGATACGCAATACAATCATGTACCTTGTCCAATAATCTCACATCCGTGTTTTAATAAAATAAATAGAAAATCCAGATTCATTTTTAAAATATATTATTTGTAGGAAACTTCTCGCACGATCTGAATTTATATCACACTGACAATCGAGATATCAAAACCACAAAATAACTACAATCTCAATTATCCCCAAAATAATACAAATCATATAGAAATCCGTGTATTCAATCGCCAGTATAGATAACATAGCATTCTTTTGCATAAAGATACATCCGCCCTGAAGAATCTCTCGTACATTCCGAACCTCGCGACATTAAATATACATAATTATTCTGAATTTCAAATCCCACAAACAAACACGAAACACCCTTCGTCAGTAAAATATTCCATTTTAAAGCCTTTATATCTTTGGTAATATATGAATATCAAATTTAAATGATTTTCCACATGAACAGCGACGGAATTAAATATTTCATAAGCGTTATGCAATAATTCACCCGCTGGAATTATCACAGCCGCAATATTACGATTTCTTGTATATTAAATCTGATGCGCGCATAGTAATAATTATCCCTAGGCCCAAAATACGTAACAAAACAATCCACAACATGTATCAATATTTGTTACGATCCAGAAAGTTCTAAATTGAATACACGAAAAAGGCAATAGAAATAAATAATATTGAAAATGCTTAGCTGTATCTTCGAGTGTTGCTGCCTCTGTGACTCACTGATGGTATTTCGGTCCTCTCTCCACAAGGGCCTCCGGCCGACGTTGATGCTGAAGAAAGAAGGCTGATCCTCGAATTTGTATGGCTTATATAGTCAAAATTTCTCGCCATTTTTGACTCCAACCGACGTGTAAAGGTAAAGGTCTATCTCTTAGAACGCCTCTTATTGGCCGAATCCGTTCCGCGGACAACCGTTTTTTGATTGGCTCGCTTCGTCAAAATAAGATAACATAAAGCCTGGTTTACACGCCCGCGTGCAGAAATAATAAAAGCTAATAAGAAATAATAAAGGCCCGCACCTACTTATCCGGCAAATATTTAATTATAGAGTATTTATGAATTGTGGGGCTTCTCCTTATCATGAGCTTTTAGTAGATAGATATTTTCGTATAATTTTTCAGCAATGTCTATTTGAATAGGCCAATATCGTTACAATACCGATGCAAAAAATAATTATGTACCGGCATAGATTAAAATATTACCATGTAGGTACTTTAAAATTGTACTGTATTCGTGCATTAACTAATAATGTCTAATTGGTGAAGCCAATAAAGAGAGAAAAATGTCAAACGTCAAACATGACACTATTTTTAAGCTCAAATATGTGAATATTTTCAGTTTAGATAAGTTAAGGTTAAATAAATTTGCATTTATTGGTTATGTGACATTTTTAAAGCTAGCGACATTTTTTTGTATTACATTGTTTAATAGGTATATATGTAGTCGAATTAGCACATTTCGGCCACATTTCGGTATTAGGTAGGTGGCAATTACTGGTTGTGTAGACCTGTTTATAATAAATCAAGTGATTGGTATATATTTTTTTTGTTAATTGGGGATAATGACACGTTTAAACAAGAAATCAGATATAAAAGAGCGATTAAAAATAGTTTGAAAATAAAAGATAGAAAATTTAGAAGAAGGATGTAATTTAATACAATGTTGATGCAAACAAGAATTTGTTTCCATATAAGTAGACCTATTTTAAATTGTATTTGAAACCATTTAATTTGTTTAATGTAGCTTCTTATATACCAAAATTCTAATGCGAACGCATAATAATAAGTAAAAAGTACGAAGACAATTATTGAATAAAAGAAATAGAATTGACAGTGAATAAAATGAACAATTTTAATTATTAGTAACGTTAAACGGTATCATTTCCATGACACATTCTTATGAGGCTCAATGCGGCTCATTTTGTACCTCTACGTATAGGTACACCTGTTCCGAGGCAGTTTTGTTCATCTAAGGACCTCTTCCAGTTGGGTTCTCCCAATTTTGAAAATCCATTCATTTAATACCAGACTATGGAATTTAAGACGTTTTGCATTTGAAATCTCTTGCGGTAATATTATAATACACATACGTGATTCTACAAAGCTTGCTTGTCTTTGAGAAAAGGAGGCTTTCATTTGCGGAACAGATTATCTTCCTTTGCTCCAGTACATTCTGGATACATGCTGTACCGCAAGGATTTATATTCATGGCAGCATCTTTATGAATAGTGCCTAATATTTAATACCTTCAGATTTTCGAATAGAGGCTCTGATATATGCTGTAAAGATACTTTAAATTATTCATATTTTAACTGGTTTCGCTTCCGCCAGCGGGTTGAGAATAGTGATAGTTACTCCACCCCAGCCCACTATGCCTTACCCACTGAGAAATTTGATCGGACTATTTACTGGAGTGCACACACATCCGAACTATCAATAGGAATGTAAACAGTTTGAAGCAAATGGAGAACCCGGGGGTGTCTATCTATTTATTGGTTAGCAACATTTCATGCAACCTAAATTTACACCCTTATGAAAATCAAAAACAGTGGATAATTTATAGAGACATTTTCAAATTTATTGTTTAATAATAATAATGGATAATTTCTATAGCGCTATTTTCGTAAAAAAAAATCACCTCAAGGGCGCTTTACACTAACATCGTTAAGTCCTACAGTAGTATTTAATTTGATGGAAAGGATTTTAGAAAAAGGTGCGTTTTAAGTATTTTTTTTAAAAACTGTTTCTGATTCACTGTTCCGTATTACGGAGGGAAGAGAGTTCCACGCCATTGGGCCCACCACCGCAAATGCCCGTTCACTAAACTTAGTCTTCTGGTTGTGGATGGTCGGTTCTACAACCCTTCCTGCAGCTGAAGTACAGGCTGACCTCAGAGTTTGGCGTCTACTATTTCGTCTGGGCTACAGTGTTCTTGAAGATACAAAGGCGCCATATTATGTGTCGCCTTGTACATTAACCAACACAACTTAAACTCTACTCTTTGAGGAAAATGAAGCCAATGTAGTTCAGGCAAAAGGGATGTTATATGCGAGAATTTTGATGCTCCGTATACTATTCTTGCTGCCGCATTAAGAATTGACTGTATTCTATCCAGCTGGAATTTTGGAAGTCCAGCATAAATGCTATTACAGTAGTCCACACGTGATACCACAAAAGCATTTATGAGTAAACGGGCGGCTTCAGGGGGAAGGTATCTCCGAATACTTTTTATCTCAGTTGATAAAAGCATGCACTGACAGTTTTATTTATTTGTGTATTCATTGAGAGATCTGAATCAATTCTGAGGTAAGTTTATAGAACTCCATATTGAAATAAAAATACTTGTTTTTTTATTACATTTTAAATTTTTTGAGACCCTTTTTGCCTTATGAGGGCATTATAAATCTAAATTTAGATGGATAATGCCCTGTTAAAATTAAAAATATAGAAATAAAAAACAAGCGTTTTTATTTCCATATGCGTAAGAGACATTTTTATTAAAACCTCTCAAGGGCGCTACACTGGTGTTTAAAATTAAAATATGCTCTCCGAACTTATGTAACTAGTGGATCTTTTAAAAATATGCGTTTTAATTTTTTTTTAAATATACCATACTATTCCATATTACGGTAGGCAAAGAGTGCTTTTGGATTTTATTTCAAAATACTTGTTCCAAAATTTTAAATATTTGTAACTCTATTAATAATGTTCTAAATAAAAACATGAAATATCCAATTATGAAACACGCATATAAAAAATGACAACGTATAATGCTTCAATCAATCATTTTAAACAAAAGCAAACTTCGGATCTGTCAAAATAATTTTGATAGATTCGTGTAATGTATTGTGGAAAATGAATGATCGACATTACATTACTAAGTAGGTACTTGCAAAAATACTTTTTAAAAAACAAAATTTATAGAATAGGGATGTACCTACCTACTTAATATATTTATTGATTGAAATTGGCGTTCAATAACATGAGCAAAAAAAATTGAATATTTAAATAATTCTGCTATTGTGCATTTGTTGATTTTTTACAAATAAATTGAAACTTAATCTTAAATAAAAAATTTCTATTTTTTTTTATCATTCTTTTTTTTCTTAGAATTCTTATTAAGGCTACAGACCGTACATTTTAAATTACAAATTGTAAGAAATGTATTTAATCGATCTAAAATTATTTTTAATTAATTAAAGATAATCGTTAACTTTGCTGTAATTATTGATAAAGGTAATAATGTAAAGAATAGTAAAGGCTCAATGTTTAGCTTGCTAAGCTATTCATTGTCTATTTTATTTTATATGGAGAGCGGATTATAATGTGTATATATATATATATACCATTCTTTTCCGGAAAACTCTCAGAGTCTTAAGGGAATAATTTCATCACTGTATAAGCATCGTAACATAATTCGTTTATAAAAATTTAGTCTGGTTGTGAAATGATTTGAGTTTGTATTAATTACCCTTGGGTCGTATTTACTTTTTAATTAGAGTTCTTAAAACAATTTTGGTTCCATTTAAAATAATAAAATTAAAGGAAATTTTAAAGGTTTCCGAACAAATTTAATATAAGCTGTCTAGTTTATAACAGTTTTATTCGAAATATCAATTTTAGAACTGAAAAAACATTTTTAAGTGTGTGCGCATTGAATAATGGTAAGATATATTCATGGGATTTTAAAGTATGTACTTATAGATGAGGTTTAGGAAAATTGTTCATTACAATTAATGTTGTGAATGTTGTCAATTACGTCTTCCCATTGGTCGATTAATGGTAAGTATGATCCTGACTTGGTATTGGTTCGAAAAAATTAATTCGAAAAAAATAATTAGCAGCGAACCAGGGTATTGGCAAGTGGTAGTGACACTCTTGGTGATATGCTCAACAATAAAGAACAGTCAATCTCAGTGTGAACACTCTTATAATTTGAAATAAGAAAAAACTGTCAAAAGTAATTTTCAGGCGTATTCTAGTATATATGCAAATATTTCGGATGCATATCATATATAGGTACATAAAACATCATATTGCTCCGTACTCAAATAGTCAAAATATAGAAGTCTCATTACTAGCGGTGGTATCTATAGGTATACTGTTTCATAGGAATGACAAATTTCAAGCGAGTTACGTTAGTACCATATATACAAATTTGATATATGTGGTGGTCAATCATGGGTGGAATCGCGAACGTTAAATGTCAGCCAATGCCAAGTCGTAAGCCCCGTAAACGCCCAAAGACCATACCTTCTTTCCCATACAAATAGCTTCGTCTCTCTGAAACATCTATAATATATCTTGATTAACTCTTTTAATTGAATTTTTAAAATGTATTCATTCTATGGGGCTTCGTAGACTTTTTCTTGCATTAAAATATCTGAATAATTAAAAGTACAAAAGCCTATTAGGCCATTTTCACGTAAACCTCACCAGACAAAGGTCTATCGCCTCGTCTTTGTATTTTCGTAGGCACAGAAGGGATTGTAATCTATCATTTCACACTTGTTGCATTCCGATTGGACTTTCAGTCCATGAATCACAGTGTTCCGAAGTTGACTGAGCGCACCAATTCGTGGCGCTTGCGTGCCCCTTTCGCGTGGTGCATGGCGGGGAGCACAAATGCACTGATTTTCATTACTTCAACATGCCAAGAGGCCCAATTACAGAAGCGAAACACATCACAAAACACCCAGGCTTGAATAAATCGCATAGATTAATTCAGACCTCACCGAGAATCGGACCCGGGACCCTCGGTGTGAGAAACCAGTGTTATACCCATTCGGCTACGAGGGCCGCCCCTGTTATTATGTATTTCATGTTTGAAATTCATTCCGGGCATATTTCATACTGACAATAGTTAATATCCAATCAATATCATACAGATATTAAAAAGCGTCAATTTTTATTTAAATATTGCTGGAAAACGGTTTTTAAAGGGGGCGAGAATAAAATGTTTGACTTTCTGGAATACGCGTTGCCAATTGAATTATTAAGTCCAAAATTAAATTATTTTTTGAAGTATCTGCGTCATTTCGTTATAAATACTAATGTTGTGTATTTATTTATATTTATTTTATTTCAATCGTATCACCGTCTTCATATAAATATATATTTTTTAATCTTAGAATAAGTTATGAAAGTAAAATAATGATCCAATCTTCTTCTTCTTCTTTTTCCTAGACAGTTAGTCCCATTTACTTGGGGTCGACCTTCCTTGTCCGCTTTCTTCATTGAGCACGGTTTTGTATTTTGCTGTCTTCGAGTTGATCTTCTTTTAGATCTTTTTCGACCGTCGTCAACCAAGTGGCGAGCGATCGTCCGCGTCAGGGTTTTGTCGTTGTCAGGTCCAGGGCAAGCTTCATCATATGGTCTTCCGGGCATCTCTGGACGTGACCATACCATCGTAGACGTTTCTCTTTTGTTTTGTCTTTAATTATGTCGATTTTTGATTTTTAATTTTTAGTATAAGATGAAGAGACCGTTGGCCACAAAACATGTTGATATTTTCAACAAATTAGTGTGAAAACAAAGTACAAACAAACAATACTCTTATCAATTATATATAATTAGGCTAATTTCAAATTATTATAGGGCAATAGATAAACAAACTTATAGGTAGATTGCCGCGTACTCAATCCATTTGATTTAATTAAATTATCTCTGCAAAGGTTTTCGTGTACGTGTAATCAATCACGCGAGAAGGTGTGCATTTCAATTATTAATTATTAATTAATCTCCAATACCGGAGAAATACACTAGGGGAATCCCTGATCTGCTTTATAGGTAACCCTGAAGAAGTATAGATCACATTACATGACAATGGTCTCGTAAATTCGATCTGGAAAATTACGATCAATATTTCAGCGTCAGTCGCAATTTAGGAAAAGCGTAGAGCAACATCGTTTGCTCCTTACACACAATTGTGAAAACTTGCACCTTTGTACTCTGGCGTTTAATTAAGCTGACGACTATTTGAATGCGGATTAGGCTTTAACTCAAGAAGCCACAGTAGTGCTATGTCTTTTTGTAGAATATTAAATCGAGTAGAAGACCTACGCCTAAACAAAAGGGTCTATTTCTCAAGTGAATTTAGAAAACGTTTCGAAGATTTAAGAAAGATTTTTTGTTCATCGTGCTTATTTTATTGTCTGTTAAGTAGTAAGAGCATATGAAAAATTTCCCAGGCTGTGATGTCAGATTAACGTTTGACCTTACCGAGCATCACAGCAAAAGGCTAAATTAATTCTTTGAAATTCATTTTCACGTCGTGAACACCCTGTCCGATTTTAAAAATAATTTATAAACGTTTCGTTTAGTTCGTTTAAATTTTCTTAATTGATTTTTGGTTCTATAGGGCTGGAGATTTAATTTCTGTGTCATTCTTCATTAATCTGAATGTTTTGTTTTCATAAAATATTTTATTATTGAAGCATTCTCGGTAATGGTCAAATTATTAATATTATTATATATTATAAATTATGCATATTTTGAAAAAATGATCATACTTTTGAAAGGTTTCTTTAAATTCACAAATCATTTGTCAATGCATTTTACAAACGACGTCTCATTTTACAATATAGTATACCTTCAGCTGTTTGTTTCTGTAATATTGATGTGTCCTCATTTTTTGTGTTTTATACGCTTATATACGTTTTGATTTTAAACTATTTTTTATTAAAATTATAAATCAGTTTTAATGACAAGATTTATGATTTTGATAAATAAAACCAGAGTTTATATATATATATAGAAACGCTCCTCTTCAGAGTTGTAAATCGGCAATGGAACATGGGTCATTTGTATTATTATATAACACACTTTTTACTTTTACGATTTATATCATACTTTTTTTCTGAATAATAAAAATAGTTTCCTAAATACGGATGAGATTTCTCTATTAAATTCATTTCAACGCGCGTAAAAGACAACAGTTTCGAGCAATAAGCGATCTTTGAATCATTGTCGCATTTAGTTTTTGCGCAAAGTAAAATGACCTTTACCGACATGTCTGTGTTCATAAGGAGTGGAAAGCAATCAAAGCTTATAAAAAATTGTTGGGTTTCCATAATCCCCGACACATCTAAAATTTATTTGTAATCCGTTTTAACAACTCGCTTTCACGCGAAAATTGGATGTTAAATACAGAAAATTGGACTGTTTCCATGATGTTTTTAAATGAGAGCAATCCCGCACCTGCGTATAATTTCTTTTATGAAATTCACGAAATTTTTTCTTCGCTGATTCAAATTTTGGAACACTACACTTTTTGATTTCAATGTTACGTCTCAGCTGTAGAGCCTGGCTGATTTTAGATTAGCATGGACCATTCGAGAAATTTCGACAACGCGACAATTCTTTTTGATTCTACCATCTCACGACATTATTACATATAGTTTATTATTAACCTAGTGTTTGACTCTCTAGATATGCTCGATAATTTCTATATTTTTAGCATTATCATTTCTATATATTATAAGAGATCTTGCAATATTCAGTTAAGGATTATTATAATATTGCGGTATTAAAATCCCATCTGTATCTCCTTTCTACTTTGAGCCTTGCCTTTTGTCTCAAAAAATATAAAAATCGTATTCGGTCCGTACGAAACACCATAAACAATGATTTATTTTATCACGTAGCAGATATTATGGTTATGGTTATGCTAATTTTTATAGTTCCGTTTTTGCGTAAGAGACGCTTCAAGGGCGCTTTACAGAGACATCTCGAAAAGATGAGTTTTTAGGCTCTTCTTAAATACTTCTTGATTCTCCATGGATCGCAACACTGGAGGCAGCTGATTTCATATAGCTGGGCCCGCAATGCTGAAAGCACGTTCCGCAAACTTGGTGGCTCCAGGTCTCCTTGGTACTACCAGCTTGCAGAGAGCCTCCAATGATTGCAGTGTGATCCACCTTCCATTGATATTATCCGGAGTAGGTACACAGGTCCATCAAATATTTTGGTTCATTTCTTTGAAAACTTTTGGAGATATACCATCAGAGAGAGTTTGAAATTTATATGCTCCGGCAAGCAAAACCAATGTAGCTGCATGAGCTTTGAAGATATCTGCGAGAACTTTGACGCCTGAAATATTAGTCTATCTGCAGCATTTCACCATTGACTTAAGTCTGTCGAGTAGTTAGTGTATCACTTTTGGGTCACTCTTGAGACTAAAGTTTCTACGAATACTAACGATTACCTCTAAAGATTTCGATTCCGATTACGAGTTCAGACATGATTGAAATTTAAACATTCTGACATCGGATAGGCACTTAAGTCGGATACACTTTCATTTAGAGAGGGTAAAAGTATGTACCTCGACTGGCATGTGCACCCTTCTCTCCCTTTCAAGTGCAAAATGTTTACTCGCTGAGCGTAGTGAAAATTACATTACCTTTAAAGTGTACCTGCAGAAATACGGTCGCCGGTCGGACAGTCAGAATAGAAGATGTTTTGTACTTTCTCTACCTTAAGAGAGTACTAAAGCTCATGTGGTCCCCAAATAATCGTGTCACCCTCGAGTCTACTTCGCACCAACGAGTTGTAAAGAGTTCTCAGTGTGTGGGTATTTTCGAAAACTCTGGCAGTACGCAGAACAAATCCCAGCATTCTCCCTGCGTTACTACCGACCGCCTACATGTGATCGTGATGTGCCAGGGTGCTCACAAATCAGTATTCTTATAAATTTATTATAATTGTTACATTTTTTTAATTATTATATTATATGATTTCTCCAGAACACGAAATGACCTTTGAATATGAAAGTATCCTATATTTTTAATATTTGATGCAAATAACTTTTGGTGAAAATTATTTAAAAAATAATTTTGTTAATAAAAGATAATAAATTAATGTTTAAGATAAGTTTTGTGTCACCTTGATGCAGAAGTTGGCCTAATTCGAATTAATCGATAAGTATCCGACTGTATGTAAAAGACAATTTCTCTGTTTATTTTTGTATTCTCCAAAATAGTACTTTTATTTTATTTTTCGTATTTATTTATTTATTAATGATTACAGTATTTATTCGTGACAACAGTACCCCCTCTCTAGGATATTACCGTGTCGAGGTGGGCAAAATATATAACAACATTAATTAAAACTTAGACCTAATTCTTACTTCACTTTAATTCTTACAACAACATTGTTTAAAACATTATCTCATTTAAATTTTTATCGACTGAACTAGAATTTAGCTAATAACGTGCTTTAGCTACATGTCAACCGATCCTATTTTTTAAAAATATTTACTGGAGATAAATATAATTTGGAATTTTTCTCAAACTTTTCTTTTAAGATATCTTCTACGAAAAATATTAAAGATAATTGAAATCATCCCGTCAATTGCGCAAAGCCTTTTAGTTTGAAAAAGAAAGGAATGCTTGATAAAAAATATCGTAGATATTTGTTAAGGAATTTTGTTAAAGTTAGTTGATCTGTATTGAGAAATGTTCGTCTTATCAACGGATTAATGTTGCTAAGTATTTTAGTAGATGAGTGGACCAGTTGGTTGAGGGGAATATTGGGCAGGGATGGGTGGGTGCTGGAGGTACAAGGGGGATAGTGGGGTGAGGGTAGATATAGGCTTGGGTTTTGGGGAAAAAAAATGTTGGGATTCGTGCAACGCCGGGAAAATCAGCTAGTAAAAAAATAATTCAAATTTCGGATGACATAATATTAAATTAGTTACTTTATTTTATAACAAATAGACCATCAAAAGGTCGTTATTAACCCTGTTAGATAGTCCTAGTGCGGAGTGGTAACATAGTTTTCATTTCTTTTTAAATAGCCAACTTTGTAAGTTGGCCGTATTTCAATAGCACCGTATTTTCGTCATAATGACAAACTTCAAATGGACATGTTCTGCTGAAAGCGTCCAACCCAAAAAACACGGAACTGAGAAAACGGCTTCTATAAATTTGAACCTATCAAAACCGAAAACGTTGATATTTAATTAATTATTGCATATTTTTTTCATATAATAATAAGAAATAAACTTTTATTTACTAAGAAATGATGCGTTTTACATCTTAGATTATTTGTACATTTCTAAATATACCAAAAACTGTACTTATTTTTTTCTTCAACTGCCTTAGATGTTTTCTACAAAATTATTATCGTGTAATAACAGTGGAATTAAAAAGTAGCGTAATGCGTCCATACCACATGGATGTTTTTAAGCAATTTTTTTTACCGCGGTCGCGTTTAAAGCCGCCGAAAACAGTTAAACCATCTTATTTTTGATTTGAAGAGTTTTTTTAAGGTGATGGCCATGATGGTTGGTTAGATTTTTTTTATTTATTAAAAACTATATCACTTAGAGCTTGGACGCTTTCAGCACATAAAGATATCTCATTGAGCTGTCCTAACCCGTATATAACTCATTTTTTACATTTTTTGGGTTGGACGCTTTCTGCATAACTACGTCCAAAATAATCCATAATATATATTTTTGTACATTTTATTTATTATTACAATCATAACAAAGAAAGGTATACAAAAAACAGTCATCGGAAATTTTTTTTTGTTGAAAACGAGAAAAACACATGTCATAATTTATAGTTTACTATGATTTTACTGGTAAAATACTGAACCAGAAATAAAAAGTTTCGGCCCATATTAATTAATTTATTTCGTTTTGCATAATTTTACCGAATAACATAAATAAACTTTCTATTTAATAAAAACCATAAGTCTCCTAGCAATTGGTGTTATTTACATCTCGTAAAATATTAAATTATTTTTTCATTTTATTTTTATTTATTCTTATAAGAAATTAAAAATTTATTTAGACATTATTAAAAATATATTTAATTTCTCGTACCGAACATTTAAACGACCATTTGAAAATGATATTTAACGTTTCCATTTATGTATCCCCTTAAAAAGGGTTTTAAACCCATATTCTTATTTAATTATTATTTTATACCCTGGGAAAGTAATACCAGTTTCCCCCACACCTTAAAAAATAACGGCTGTGATTACATAAAAGGAATGAAGGGATGGTTTCGTAGAGGTTGATGGACAGGAATTTCATTTCAACAAGGTGACCTCTGATAAATAAATACTTCACGAAAATCTGGGAATATTCAAAACCTTGGGAAAATCAATCGAGGCAATGAGTAATTGAACAAGTTGTGAGAGTACCCAGCGACGCGTAAGCGATTTTGGAACCTCCAAAGTCTTTTGTTCAATATCGTGTTAAGTGAAAGACATAAAATATTTTCATTTAATTTTTAAAATTTTTTAGAAGTATTAATATTGTTACATAATTAATGCTATCTTGTGGTACAAACTAATTACACGATATCATGAAGATGGGACATATAAGCATAGATTGATTCATAAACATAGTACCAGATTTATGGTTAAAGGACTACGAATACCGAAGTTCATAAATAAATATGGACAAAGAACATTAAAATATGACATACCAAAAATATTAAATAAAATCCCATGTCGTGTCAAAATGGATATTATTAAAAAAGGGCAAAATACAGAATTAATGAATATGTTACTATATAAAAGAGACTTATTTTGATTTTCGTAATATTTGTATTGTTTCTTGTATTGTTGTATTGTATTGTTGATTTGTATTTGAGTTTATAAGATCTATTGTAATTAATTGTAATTAATTAATATGAATGTATTTTTGGTAAATACAATTTATTTATATATATATATTGATGAACCTACAGACAAATATCAATGTGATGTTTTGTGGGTCTGAGATGTAAAAAAAAAATTCAATAAATTAAAAAAATATATATATATCAAGCAGAAGGAATAGAACCCTTGTAATATATCAGAACACTATCTCAGGATCGACAACAGTCTAAAATTGTCAACAATCTTCGGGAAACATCTACAAACGTCTAAAAACGACTGGAACAGCTTAGAAGCGACGAGAACCTTCTCCTAAATACTTGAATAATCTAGAAAGTTCAATAAAACCAGCGTTTGCAGGTATAAATAGGGCGTATGTAAGCTGCCGCAGAGTCGTCGTGCTTTGACAGTTCGTTCGGTGCGAAGTCGGCCGCGAGCCACGAGGCGACGGTCAGGGTGGCTAATCGTGAGATATTCGAAGCGATAAATAAAGCGAAGTAATCGAGCGCAGTATTCCTAACCCACCTAAGTGGCGACTTCTAAAATAAATAAAAAATACAAATAAGTGCTACCCAGCGATAATAAAGTGTTCATAGACGAAGTGATATATTGCGAAATTGTGTAGATTAAAGAAAAGCATTAATATAATTCATGTTAAGTGACTTTGTACATTGAATAATTGATTAATCATTATTTAATAAATCGCTAATTAATTTCCAGTGTTTTCATTTGTCCTCCCGCAGCCACGACACGTGACAATTTATATTTATTATTCCTAAAATAATGCAAACGTAACTTCAGGGTGTCCCAAAACACCTTATCATCCCTTTGAGGACTGGTAGGCCTGACCAGGATATCAAGATACGCTGTCTGTATTCAAGTTGTTGGCACTTTAATGAATTTCGAGAAAATCGCCACTTTAGATAAGTTTTTCGAGCACCACAAAATTCTACAAAATTCCATATTCTTAGAATTTATTTTATATTTCGTGACTCTGAATAGCCCTAATATTGATCACAATCCAAAATAAAACCATTTTTTATGTATATGTTTTTTTTGTTGTGTATATGTCTTTTAAATATGTTTTATTTTTAATACTTCTTTGTGCATAAGCGTATGTATGACATCAAATGCATATAAGAATGCATTGTCATCGACATCATATCGATGTGCAAATTTTCATCTCTATTGGATGACGAGAATTTCAATTTCAATTTTCAATTTCCAATTTATTTATTGATAATATGTACATTACAAACAAAATGTTTAAGGCATACATATTAGGAAGTATATATCAAAGTGTATTAATATTCATTTCCATGATTTTTCTACAAGAAATTAAGACCGGCGTTGAACTCAATATAAAGGTTCTTCTTCAAATATAGCAAATTTATTTTGTGGTGACATAATTATAATTTATATAAATTAACTTTGTAAACACAAAACAATAAATATGTGGTGTTTACAAAGTTAATTTATATAAAGTATCAATATAAAGGATTTTAAAATGAATTATCTTGTGTTGCGGTCGGTTCTTGTCATGTATTCTATATGTGTACACATACAAGTTGTCTTCATAAGGTGTAACGCCGTACTTCCGCGCACCTGTTGTATTGAAATTCATCTAATGACTCCAACTGGTGTTAGGATATTCTAATGTACACACGTGACGCTCATTAATATACTCCTACCAATAAGACGCGCACCTACAACTTGTATCGGGTTTTTAAATTATTGTAATCTTAATCAGAAAGCGAAGTGTTTCTAAAGTGCGGTAAGCAGAAAAACTTTCAACGATGCACTCTGGCGTCGTGATATTTGCAAAGCTAAATTTGTCCGGAATTTACAGGTCAACGCAAATATTCTCAGCTCGCAACTCAGTTTCCATCACGAGATATGAAGATTTGATATATTCAATTAATATTTGAAAAATAAAACGCTATATTATTTATTGAAATAATAATAAAAATACATTTTAAAAATAAAACATGATGTACATACATTTAATAGAAACAATGATTATGTGAAGTTCTCAATCAAGAAATACACATTCAAATTAACGTAATATAAAAAAATAGAAATATCATAAAAAACCACAACAAGAACGTTGAAAATAATTATTTATTTATTTTATTTATATAAGTAAACATAGAGTACAGTTTAATATATAATGTTTTTTAATGACAGTTTTTTTAATGTGACCAGTGAAGTTTCCTGGTCATCCGGCAGGTACACAAAAAAACAAGTTGCTAAAAATATCATCACTCATATTTTGTAACTTTAAGTTTGTAGTTTACCGTGAAGAAGGAACGGTGATTCCGAAACCGGTTGGCGTTACCAAAAATATCGTGGTTAAACCGAGTGAATTTTTGTGTTTAATTTAATAAAATAAAAAATATATTTTTTAAAAATAACACCATTATTTTGATTTTGATTGTTGACCCTCCACGGGTGCGCCACTGCTTCAAATAATCCCGTATTATTGCAATGCTTACATTTATAATTTATTTATTTACATTTAAGTGTATTAATACACTTACTATTGTGCGTAGGTTGATTACTTTCCAGGTAGATTCGAGTAGCGTGCGGTCAGAATACTGAACATTGATCGGTATATATTAAAAAAAACGTAATTAAATATTAATTTCCCTGATAGGGTATCATAGTATATTATAATCTGAATAATATGGCAATAATTGTGGTAGGACTCTTACGAGATTACCTACATATTTATTTCTCATTTTTTCAGAATAAGTGCTTACCTTCAACTCAGGCAACTTCAAAGTATGCATTTTTCTTCAATATTTCTGAAATATATTCTGTAAATCGTTGGACTACTTTGACAGTAATTTATGTAAATTTTATTCACTTTAATACAAGTCAAATAAAATAATTAAAGCTTTGCAAAAAAATCTGGTTCTATTTTCGAGAAAGTCTTAATAATTGTATTTGACTTGTATTTACGCGAATGAATTTTCTCAATAACTATTGACATTAGAAGATTGTTTAAAAATTTCGACTCCTAATTTAGACAGGAATCTACCTAAAGTATTGTGAACTAACTTTGTAACACCCTGTACATTAAGATGTATTTTTAGTTCACAATCCAGTGATTGTTTGAAAAAAATCAAAAAAAATACTCGTATATATTACACGTTTCCGTATTCTTACAAGAAACAGTCCATGTTTAGAGCCCTGGGGACCCATAAATAATATAAACAGCCTCGTAAATAGGTCAGAGGGGTTGGTTCGATATACAATATAGTTACACAACTATAATACATGATTACTTCTCGCTACTGTATGTGACAACGTAATACCGATTTCTTTCTTCGTTATACATTCCCTTTGGAATGTGTAAATGGAGAGGATAAAACGCTATAA
Source organism: Agrypnia vestita (assembly GCA_016648135.1). NCBI lineage: Eukaryota > Metazoa > Arthropoda > Insecta > Trichoptera > Phryganeidae > Agrypnia > Agrypnia vestita. The sequence continues at coordinate 6,706 of JADDOH010000379.1, read as the reverse complement.
TTTTCTGTTCTGGCATACCACTTTTGCGTGATCCACTTTCATACAATTTTTCAAGCATGCTCTTTGAATGTTAAAGCTCTTAACAGATCCGTCCTCCAATGTTTGGTTTATATGATCATCAATTGAATGTACGTTTGTAATGTGTATGTTATATACCAAGTACATTTAATTGAATACCCTAGGTTTGGTTGGGATGCTGAGTTCTCTTCTCACTGAAAAGTCCTCATCTCCACGCATGACATGAATTACTTTTCATTCACTTTTCTGGTTCACATTTTCATTCAAAAAAATTTACTAATATTATTGATAATTTAGCGTAGAATACCTCAACGTTATGGATTACGATATTAACTAGAACTGTGTTTTAGTAAATTAAATGACCATTAAGTAAGCATATATTTTCCAATTCGTAATAAACTTTTTCAAGCAAAGTTTTAAGCACATTATTATCTCAAATAATTAATCTCATTTGTGAGGGATAATTTTCCCCGAAAAATCAATTATCACCTCTGATAAAGCCCCGATCTACCACAAGAAATTAACAAAGTTTGAATGAAATTTCTCATAAAGTTTTGCAAATGGGTGAAAGTTTTACCCGACTGTTCCCAGAGGTGTGGACACCCGCTTACTTATATTTATATTAACATATAACACGCTACAAGCAGTCAGTTATTTCATGTCCATGTGACTTTCATGTATTCAGCCACGTAGTTAAGGCTTGTTCTCCTGGTAGTTTAAAAAATGATACCTATTTAAATAAGTACGGTGATTTATATTAAAATTGTAATTAATTCTAGAAGCGTCACACGAGCCGTTAAGCGTGCTTTTAAATATTTCAACGGATTTAAATTTGAATATAACTGGCTTGAACGTGGTGCATAGGATAGTTTCGTAAAATAAAATGCAGTAAAAAAGAACCAATGATTTTTTTCAATATATAAGTGGTTTAAACAAAGTTAATTTATAACAATTGAAAAAATATTTGGCTGCTACCGGAATTTGAACCACGGATCTTCTCCTATCCGGGGCAGGCGCGTTATCTAATTACGCTAAAGCTTAAGTTTTTCGTTGATTTGATTTTTCTGTATGTCTTTCTAATTGATTAATAAATTTGGTTTTAAATTTCATAGAACTTTGTTCTGAAAAAATTGCAACTTCACAATAAGAATGTATTTTTTTTATTTTTATTTTTTTATTTTTATTTTTTTTTATTTTTTTTTACGCTTCAACAGGCCAGGAGGCCCAATTACAGAAGCGAAATACATGACAAAACACCCAGGCTTGAGTAAATCACATCGATTAAAATTGTGACCTCACCGGGAATCGAACCCGGAACCTTCGGTGTGGGAAGTCAGAGTATTCTTGAATATAAAATGCAGTAAAGTTATTTGTACTTATGGTATAAAAAAATCCATCCAATACAAGCAGCAAAAATTTTACACATTTTTAAATTAAATTAAAAATTTTATACAACATAAATATATAGCACAACATTTTTTAATAGGCTTCGTCTTGAAGTATTAAACATGAATTTTATTAAACCACATAGGGATCTATCTAAATGTGCGAAAAAGAAAAAATAAGTTTTCCGCCAATAAATTTTTGCCTCACTCTTCAAATGAAAGGTGGGCGCTTACGATATTGATATAGATTATGTTATGTCGCTAGGATCGGGACGGATTCGGTGTGTTGTAATTAAAGATCTTTTTTTTTTGACTTACCACTTTCCCAGGGCCGTTCTATGAGGTGACGGCTCCCATATCGGCCCTACTCTTGCGTCGCCAGGTTGACATTTTTATCTTATTTAAAGCCATCCCCGTGCGGCGCCCGTGTAAAGGGCGAACGCCGCAAGGTTCTGGCTGCAAAGACCCATTCATTGTCCCCTCCACCAAAACTCTCTTTATTCAATCAAATCATAAAATACAAATATAAAAAGCATATATATAAAATGACAAAGCAAATTAGTACAGCAGCATAAAATATCAGAAAAACAATAGCAAAGAGAAAGAAAATAGGTTAAATACAAAGGCAAAATAATAGCAAAATAGCAGTATAAAATATCAGAAAGAAAGAAAAAATTAGCAAAGAGAAAGAAAAAAGAACTGGTTAAATACAAAAGCAAAATAGTAGCAAAATAGCAGCAAAAAATATCAGAAAAAAACAGTAGCAAAGAGAAAGAAAAACGGGTTAAATACAAAAGCAGATCTGGCGGAAAGGACAGTGGGTAAATGGGTATTTGGATTGGGATTAACACTTGCTAAAGGGAAGGACATATACAGAAAAATAGGCTGGTTCAGCTCTAGACGCCCACAGGAGCCACAGTCTCAGCAGATAACTCACCCACGAAGCAAATCCCAGCGCGACATCCACGTCCGGGCATATAATTAGAGATCTGTTGCGTATATAATTGTGGTTTATTGGGCTAATAGACACAGCCGCGCTAGTCCGGGCCTGTAGCCTGAATGTCAGGCGAGTCAGGGAAGTGACATAGGTACCTTCACTACAGATTAGAAAATTCTGTTGTTGATGGAGGAAAAGCGCCCACACTTTGTGTGGTTTGGAATTTTATTATATTTTTTTAATGTTATCTAATTTTCTAATTTTTAGTCTTAATATCACCCAACATACAAAATCACTTCAGTATGAAACTAGCGCCATCATTTGGTTAGCTCATTTACTAATTTCCCATATAAAACTTTGATTAATTAATTATGACTGATTAATTAGTGAATCTAATATTGATTCATGAATTGTCATGAAGAACACGACTGTGTGCAAAATATCAGCTCAACTGGACATTGGAAAACGGGTTAAATATCAATTATAAGATTCCGCCGAAACAAACAAACAGGTGAAATAGGTTTACATTCAACTTTTAAATTCGATTGTTATGAAGACGGATATTTCTAAAAAAATTGCTTTAAATTTATCCGGATAGTTCCGTTTCAGAAATCTTCACCACCGTCAATTATTTACATGGCTAAAATCTTATCTAAATAGTATCTTGGCCTTTTAAAGCATTAGTTTTACGCCAACGCTGCCTGTCGCTAAAGTTGGTTGAGAAGCCTGCTTTTAAGTAATCCAATATAAGAAAGATTTGCGTCTTTGCTAACATCGTATTGTCATATTCGTATGATGTTAGCGTATGTTGTTTTCGACATTGTTAGCCTATTTTTCAACGTCAATAATCATTTAATTGAGTATCGTTATCACACCCTATCTGGCGGCAACTATTTCAAAGCCTTTTAAATAATAGAATATAGCGACAGGTAGATTTTCGTCTTCCTAAACATCATACGGTCTTCACTCGTTCTTAAACATCGTTGGTTTGTTAATGTATTATTTTTTGATTAATTTAGTTCCTGTCTTTTTAATTTTTTTTAAATTAATACAACTTAATGACTCAAAATTAATTTGATATCTTTTCGTACAATAATATCATATAAAATGCAAGAGAAGTCGAAAAAATTAGAAATTTCCGTCCCATCTATTTTTTGTCGATTCTAAAATATTTTTTTTATATTTCATTACAAAATGAAAATGAAAATATTTTTAAATTAGAAAAAAGTACAGAATTATCTAAAAGTACTACTCACAACCATCACGCTTTGGAAATTTTAGTGGATGTCTTTGACAGCATCATCGACAACAATGCATATTTTGTGTTTAAAATTATATGACCAGATTAATTAATCAATTAGAAAGACATACAGAAAAATCTAATTCACGAAAAAATATTAGGTTACTACTGGGATTTTTTCGTGAATTAGATTTTTCTGTATGTCTTTCTAATTGATTAATTAATTTGGTTATTAAATATTTCACAGAACTTTGTTCTGAAAAATTACAACTTCACAAATATGAATGTGTTCTTGAATATATATTATATGACCAGATTCCTTCTGATACAATGCCCTTTGCCGAATTTTTACAAAAAAATTTTCTTTTGATATCGTATTGACATTTTCCCGGCACACTTTTCATTTTTGTTGATTGTTTTCACACAATTTTGAAAAATCCACGTTTTAAGGACTAATTTCCGTTTGTAGGTGAGTACCTACACTACAAACGAAGGCGGGAACGAAACGACCCATCTACCCTTGACCCGCTCCTCGACCGCGGCACGTGGACGCGCGCAGGCAGATCTCAGCTCAAATCCTGTGAGTATTTTACTCCTGATTACCTGTTTGCGTCGCTTACTTCGCTCGCTATCCTTGCACTGCACTTACATACAACGCGATATCCCTCAGAACAAAAAAGAAGACGTATGATAGAGACGGACTTCTTCCTCTTCTTATCTAAATTGGACCACATACTACAAATCCCTCACCAAAAGCTCAATTACTAGTACGATTCTTCAATTTTTTGATTTTGCGCTATATTTGACTCCCTGTCAATACATTTATCAAAGTAATGTAAATTGCACACCCTTCCACTATATTTATGAAATTATTTATTGTCTGGGAATATAACATCTGCAGGGGTGTGATATATATAGATGGTGATAGGTAATATATAGATACGATATACTACGCATAATGGAATGTTCTGTCAATCATGTCACTATTGTTCGGAGGATTTCTTTTTTCTTTTGTCATTGCCAGCGACAAAACCGTACCGAATAACATTGTGACTATGTTATAAGCCGAGTAATAAATATCGGGTGAGTACCTACCAGCAAGCGAGAAGCCTTTCTAGTACAAAAGTGAGCAATTTAAATAACGTGCGAAATTGAACAGAATATTCGAGAAAGTGATCAATGCAACAGAAACAGTGTTATAAAAAATGTTCTTCGAATGCGTGACTAGAGATAATTATTGAGAATTAAGAAATTGGATAATTGTGTATGAAATATTCTAGAAACATTTAGTTATTTACTCCAAATTGAAGAACAGTCTCCTTATAAATTTGTATCCAGTAACTTTGCGTAATAAATTAAAGTTTAAATTGTTTAAGCATTTCATTTGTCTCCCAAAGCCACGTCCCGTGATAATATGATTTCGTAATTTAATAAAAAATATTATATATAATACTGTATATAACGTATGTATTGTGTTAGCAAGCTTCAAACGGGTTGGTGAAGCGCCTAAATATAGGCAACAATTATTACTGGCTACTACATTCGTGTTTGCTCACTAGGCGCCGTGACGTCACTACGTGGTTTCCATTTCACGAAGCTTTAAATTTTCCTAAAATACCCTCACTCGATACAAATTGTAACGTTTGAAGGGCGAATTAATTTTTCATTTATACGGGCGAAATATTTAGAAAATGTGTTTAATTAGTAATTGTTTAGATATCTTAATTGGAAAGTTTGTTTGTCTGAAGCAGAAAAAACTCTCGAACGGGCACTCTTGTATCGTGATATTTACGCAGCTCATTCTGTCTGCCAACGCGACTATTGACAATATCATATCTGTGATGAGACTTTGAAATATTAAAATAATTGTCAGAAAATCTGTCGCTACTTTATTTGTTACTCATTTACAAAAAAGAAAAACACTTGTTAGAATACGAAGTTCCTAAAGCCTTTTCTTCAATGTAATTTAATACGGAGATTTGTTTATATTAGGTCCTTACATATGAAATTGGCGTTTAGTATGGGAGGAACATAAAGCCGATTTTTTTTTATTATTATATATTTATTTAATCAAAGTATGTACCATTGCTATCTATGTACTTTTGCCATCTCATAGGTAGTTCATCGATCCCTTTACTAAAAAAACCATTCGGAAGGGAATCAATAAAATCTTTGAAGGCGGTTTGGACTGCCCCATCGGAGTTGAATTGGTTTCCTTCCCAAAAGTAGGAAGTTAATCCCAAATTTCGAAAAAAATGGTAATCTGTTGGGGGCAAGGTCCGGAGAGTACGGTGGATGTCTTAGACATTCTAATTGAAGCTCCTCTAATTTGGTAGCCGTCTGTTGTGCAGTGTGTGGTCTAGCGTTATCATGAAGCAGCAGTGGCCTAGAGCGATTAACCAGCCTCGTTTGTTTAGCAGCTAGCTTTTCCATCATGGTTTGCAGTTGCTGACAATAGACATCTGCCGTAATCGTCTGGCCAGATTTAAGATAGCTGTAGTGAACGACACCAGCACTAGTCCACCAAACGCTCACAAGTAACTTTTTTGGAGTCAATTTTCGCATGGGGCATGGTTTGGCTGGTTCGGCAGGGTTCAGCCATTGCGATGAGCGCTTCCGATTATCGTACAGGATCCACTTTTCATCACAGGTAATGATTCGATTTAAAATCCCTTCATTATTGTGCCGGTTGAATAATGCAACGCAGCAGTCAACGCGCGTTTGTTGATTTGCTTCACTCAATTCGTGAGGTACCCACCTTTCAAGCTTTTTCACCTTACCAATTTGCTTCAAGTGGATTAAAACAGTTTTATCACTAACACCGCAGCCTGCAGCTAATTCGGATGTGGTTTGCGATGGATCCGCTTCCACAATAGCCTTCAATTCTTCATTATCAGCTTTGGTCTCCGGCCGTCCACGGGGCTTGTTCTGCAGGTCGAAATTTCCAGAACGAAAACGTTGGAACCAAAAACGCACTGTGTTTTCTTTTGCGGCACCGTCGCCGTACACAACATTAATCCTTCGAGCCGTTTCTGCAGCACTGGTGCCACGGTGGAACTCGTACTCGTAAATAACGCGATAATTCAAGTTTTTCATTTTGTAAACTGAGTGACGCAAAGAAAAAAA
>JADDOH010000376.1:0-35138 GCA_016648135.1 Agrypnia vestita | reverse complement strand
AAACGTTGGGCTATCATGAAGGTAACGTTTATGGAATGTCCAAAATTCATTTGCTATTGTACAAGTAAAAAAAACAAAGAACGAACAAAATTCTAGTTAAAATTTCTGCGAGGTTTTATTTATTATGGATCTTACACTATATTGAGCGTCGTCACAAGCGCAGCATCGCTGTCCTTCGGGATCCCTCGTGGTCTGTTCACAGATAAGCCTGGTAAGTTGACCATCATCAGAGAACCACTTTCTTGGATTCTCGAACACCATGGCTCTGTAATAAACAGTAAATCGTAGATTTACCTACAACTAAATACGAGTACAAATACGATACGTAAATCTTGGGGGCAAGTTTCCTTAATACGACAAATGATCCAGTGTACAGTAAATATGGCCCTTGCATTAGAAGTCCGTCCCTGTTGCCACACAGAACGTATCGAACAGCTACATTGTAAACGAAAATAGAAAGACCCTATCGAGTGAAAGATAACTATCTAAAAATGACGACCTATAAATTAATGATTTCTTAGGCCAAACTCATTAAAAGTTTCCGTCGTCCACATGTGTATTTATAAATTTTATGAATTTTTTAGATCCAATTACTCACTCGATACCAGTGGCGTGCACTCTATAAAATTTTAAAAATCTGCATGTTAATGTGTTATCTAAAACTATTTAGCTGAAGAATTTAGAAAAACAAAGCTGCGCGCGTGTTTCGCATAACTTTTCGCTATATTTGCGTGTACTAACCAAATGCATCACGACTCTCATGTTCTTAACACACGTCTTCGACTCTCATGTTCTTAACACACGTCTTCGCTTGAACAGACGTGCCGCAAAATAAACGTGTATGTATTCAAAGTAAACTTGAATGCATTCCAATTTGGATCCAATACACATTATACCTGATATTATTGTATATTTTAACTCTTAATTTAATAACTTTAAGAATTTTCCAGTAATACAAGTATAGTATTTTTTACGAACAGAAATTAATTCAATCAGTTTATTTCTTTCAAATAAATACAACTGTAGTACCAATATAGCCCATTGTACTTTCACAGCATAACTTAAGTCCACGCCCAGTGCGCTTTACTGCTCGATACATGAAATCCGTCAAAAAGTATCTGTTTTCAGCTGTAAAACAAAAAAAGAAACTAATTTGAGTGTTTCCAGTGAACTCGCTATCGAGTATATTTAATATTCAACCTGACACGCAACTTCTGTAAGGCACGAACCTCACTTGGTGTAAAATGTATTCTGCTATAATTAATTAGGTATGATCATGATAAATTACGTAATTAAAAACCTATCTTTATTTTGTAAGTATTCGAAGGTGTTTTTAATGTTGTGCCGGTAAGATATCATTGTGCGTGTTTGATAATGCGTTTAATTAATAAAAAGCAGTATATTCAGCCAATCTAGAGGTATAGAATTAATTTTTGTTTAAGGCCATAATAGTTATTACCTTGTGTTATTTTATATCCGAGTATATTACATCAACGATCTTTTCAGAAGATTTCATAATGATATAATATCCTGCGATTGCTTATATTATATTGTTTCACCTATTCACATCATAATATATTATATAATCTTAATTACTTTTTATACTATTGTACATTTAGATTCTACTACTATGTTTTTATTGTATTTATTGCAATTACTTTCTTTTTCACACATACTTATACTTATGTATATATTCCGGAACGAATTTACATTTTAGCGTTGCATTCTTCCTCATAAATTGACAGACTCATCTTATATGCTAATACACAAATTTCTTACCTTTGCTTAAAAGACAATCCTTTTTTCTTGCGCTACTATCGGTATGTATAATTAAATAACTGCCTCAAAAAAACCACACAACTGAAATAATACCATCATACTTTTTTCTTCAATGGCAGAAAACTCATTTATTATACGTCATAATTGCGTAAGTATCTCAATTACATAAATATTGCGTGATATGGCCATAATTGTTTTAGGCTCGAACTATATTATAATATCTAATTTGGTAAAACTCACGTTTCAACCTAATTAATGATTTGATGATTCCGATTTATTGGTTGCCCCAATAAAGTTCATATTTTGCAAAATATTGTTGATAGGTATATCCTTAGTGGGGTCAAAAATATTTTTCTCAATTATAACAAAACAAAAGATTGTCTATAGGCTTTTCCTGGTTTTTTAAACAATTTAAATAGCTTTTTATACAGATATTTTAGTCAACTTAAAAAAAGCTAAAATTTTACAAATAGGTTTCCAGGAATTTTTTAAAGTAACTAATTTAAAATTTCATAATTTTCCTTTACTTCATTGGCTGCGCTGTAGGGAAGCACCGTAGAAATAGCGTATATGAATATGTGTGTACATGGTATAATGGTCCACAACAACTCACAGACAAATTCCTCCCTAAATAGTGGGGTATAAAAGCAAAGGCAGCAATATCCAAAAAAAATTTAATGCAGTCGTTGTACTAAAAATTATAGGAAGCTTCATTTTGGAATGGATAGTTACATAAAATCTAGAATTCAATACATTTAAAAATTAGTAATCCTCGGTGACTGCATTCAAAATATTTCTTTTTTTTGAATATTGCTCCATTTGCTTTTATACTCCACAATTTTATCAGTCGAAAATATGTTCCAACATCACAGTCCTTTCATCAGTTATGGAGATAAGCGACAAAAAAATTCCCTTTTTTTTCGATATTTCTGACTTATCTCCGTGAAATATTGGACTATCTCTAAAATAACATATCGAGTACCATAAATGAATTTACTTTGACACAAATTGAATGAAATGTTTCAATGCATAAATTAGAAATTAAAAATTTCTGTAAAATTTTAATAATTTTATTTGATTCAATATTACTCACTTTAAAGATAGTCCAATGTTTTGCAGAATATAAGTAAAAATAATGAAATAAAATGCGATGTTTAAAATCCCTTATCTTCTGCATATATTGATATTAGAACATCGGCGTTACATCATTTTCGACAATTAATTTAGGCTGGAATCTACCTGTAAAGTATTATCGGCTAGATAGGAAAAATATGTAAAATAACCTAAATAATTAATTATCCTCGTATTTTTAATTAATAAAAATAATATGTAGAAAAATTGTAGTTATTGTGTTTATTTCAGCTACAAATACTAGAAGCTAATTTATTTTTAACTACTAGATGTTTCCACAATTTCTACAAGACAAGTTCACAATTTTAATAAAATTGACGCATTTTTCCATTACTACGTAAATTTATTCCGCGACGCAGATAACTTAACAATGTTTACAATGTGTTTTACTAACTTGATGACCACGCATCCAGATCCATCCTTCGGCGCTTTCCACATGACTTGCACCTCCGTTTTGGGCAGGTCATCGGCCTCTTTGACAGTGTTGATGCAGTCCTCGTCGAAGGCGGAGATGGTGTCCGCGAACAGCTGGAACTGGCCCGTGGAGGGCGGCGCGGCCTCCGCGCCCGGGGCCCGCGGCTCTGCCCCCAGCGAGAAGCGGGAGAACTGCTGCAGCCGGTTGTGGGTGCGCGCCCCCACCAGGGTCACTGGACACGGCCAAATCGGCTCGACGTCAGTTACATGCTTCTTCATTTTTGCGTTATGGAAAGCCAATAAAGGCTATTCATATATATTCCATTACTCTACTCCGTAAACTAGTTTATTAGGTCGCTTGACTGAGGACAAAAAGGTAGGGAATTCGATCGCCGTCTACGTAGCCATATTTTTAGCTGACGAAGTAATATTTTGATTAGTTTTAAAAAGGGTAATTAAACACAAATTAGTCGATGAATTTCATCATCTTCGTCACCTCTAGCTCTACAACTGTGTGGGTCGTGACCTCCTCAAGAATACGCTTCCACCGGTCTTTGCACTGAACGTCTCGCTGGACTGCTGACACCAAGAACGCGTGGGGTAATTTATAGTGTTCGACCGAAACCGAAACCGAATCTTCGGTATCTGTCTTAGTTTCGGCTGAAACGGAAACCGAAACTTTCGTTTCGGTTTCAGCCGATCGAAAATCTGTTGTTTACTGAAATTTGGTTTATTTTTTACACTTATTACGGTTAACACATGTTAAATGAAATAAAAAATAATGTTATTAATATGATTTATATTTAAAGCATTAAATTTGTGGTTAGAAATTATAACAGAATTTTAGTTAACTTACTAAAAACCACTACCAGATTTAAGGTCTACCGTTTTCGAGACGTACCCGTCTCTTCGTCAGGACCAACACTACACTACTATATTTACAACACTATACACCACAACCATAGTATTGTTAAACATTCACCAATATTTATCACACGCGTGTTTATCTTGTCAGAGACAAGCATGCACTAAATAGCCTACATTACAATCATGAATCTAACGGAAGAGAGTGAGAGGAGGCGGGATCTAAAGTGGGTATTACCAAATCTTTTATTAAAAAGTTAAATTAAACAAAGGGTTGTATGAGAAATTGATTTGGTTATTAATTAAAGGTGCTTTATTATTTAGGGCTTCCCTAATGTAAACAATTTCTAAATTATTTAATTTTAAACCTTTATTATTGGTATATAATATTAAATACCAATAATGAAGGTTTAAAATTTAATTTTTAACTAGTCACTAGCGAACTCAGCTGATGGCGGGTGACATACGAGCCCCGAACTCACCTGAAGTCAGCCGAACGACGCGCAATAATTCACGAACGCAGAGTTTCGGTGCGGCCGAAGGTTTGGCAGATTTTCTGCCGAAACCGAAACTGATGCCGAAACTATATATTTTTGCCGAAACTTGCCGAAACCGAAACCGAACCTTCGGTCGGTCACTAATAATTTATATTGGCCTGCCATCTTATTTTGGGTCTACCTATTGTTCGTCTTCCTTCCGTCTATCTATTGTTTCTTATTGAGCAGCCATTTCGGATGTTACCACTCATAATTCATAGGCTCCAGCTATCAAAGCCTCCTAATTTTATGAATTTCGTGACTTTCGACAACTAATTTACATTTTTTAAATATTTTCTAAGTAGATAAGTTACAAAATTTAAGAACGCAATCACTGGATTTTGTCCCCAGAGGGATCGGCATTAATTAAGATATATTATATACTATAAGTCTCACAGAGATGAAGCTATTAATATGGAAAAGTATGTGTGATAAAGATATTTATATGGGAAAGTATGAATTTACAATAGATTATTAATTTGTATTAATATGTATTAATGTGTACAGATCCACAAATTCATTTAACACAAACTATCACCACATTGACATTTTCAACGCAACAATAAGAAACATAAAACAAACAATATCTACACTACCGCACCCAAACTAATTTGTACATTATATCTTCCCTTCTACTCCCGTCCCACATTCCCCTCCACCCTCTCCATTCGCTATTAATGTATGTTAAAGTAAATTTTTAAATTCAGTGGAAAATTTTTAAGATTGTTTTGCTGTTAACTTTTCCCAAAACAAAATAAATAAATAAATAAACACACAAATACACACACTCACACAAACTCACTATTGGACATGTTTTTTCTTATTTTTTATCGATTGTATATATGTGTTTTCTTGTAATTGGCCCAAAACTCTGTACATCAATTATTGTTTTTTTTTCAAGATTGATTAATTATATGGCTGTAAGAAAACCAATAAATGAAAATAAAAATAAAAATAAAATTAATATTGTAAGGGTTAAATTACGATACATATCGAGGGTGGAAAGCCAAAAGGGCATTAGTGATTATTTCAAACTTTACAGGAGAACAAAATAATGTTTTGCCAGTCTGATTTTATCAACATTTCTTTTATTATTAAACGATTTCCATATGAGTTTTGGATAAACATTGACAAAATCAGATTGAAAAAACTTTCTTTAGCTCTGCTGTAAAGTTCGACATAGTCACTAACGCTGTTTTGGCTTTCCACCCTCGAATTATGTACATGAATTAGTGATGAAATAATTTTTGACTCATTAATTAACTTTTTATAATTTATACTGTTATTTTTATCCTTTACAAATCATCAAAAAGAAACCCTATTCTGTGTAGTCAGAAGAGATATTGAATGATTTTCTTATTGGAAAATTTCTTTTAGATACTTAGAAATAAGGGTGGTCATTAAGTATCTATAAAAGTGAGGCGTTATGTGATAGCGCTTTACACTACTGACGGATATATCAGGAGAGCGGAGAAAGATGTACATACAAAGGTACACGTATAAAGATTGTTGGTACTTTGGTCGAACGGTGATTTTAGCAACAGAGCCTCGGGGTTGTGTAGGGTGGAGGGTTGTCGCAGACGACAGGGAAGTGGGTAAGATGACCTTTGCGGTTGACGACAGAATGGGAGCGTGGTGCATGAATAATAGGACTTTACGATTATGATAGGTCGAATAAAAGGGGCCGGGGTTGTGAATGCAGCATAAAATGTTGCAACATTTTAGTTAAATACATTTTTCATACGTCTTTACTTCAATATTCAACGAAATGAGAGCAGTACTGTTGGGGAGGGATTATTAAAAATTAATCATGGGAGACAAAATGAAATTTATTTTTTGGAAGATACGGATAGGTGCGTACGTATTCGAAGATCTCTAACAAATATTTTCACATTTAGAAATAAATTAGTGATTCTTCTTAACTCTACTCTTTAACAATTTTGAGAGTTTATATAGGATATAACAGAGTGAGTCCAAAATACTTTACAAGTAGATTACTTACTACTTAAATTATGAGTCGGAAATGTTAAAACAACAATGTCCTAATATCAATAGTTATAGAAATAAACTACTTCAGTTTTTACATTTTTTATTAATAATTCTGACTCTTCTTTTGTATTATTAATTCGCTTCAATACAAGTCAAATAAAATTATTACAAGCTTGCAGAAATTTGAACCAGATTTTTCTAAGGTTTCAATCATTTTATTTGTGTTAAAGCAGGGTTGAATTTCTTAAATTCCATATAATAGTCCAACGTTTTACAGAGAATAAGTTATAGAAATATTGAAAAAAATGCAAACTTCGAAGTGGTTTATCTATTGATATGAGGTCACTGTTGCTTGAATATCTTCTACTGAAAATTTAGCCATCAATCTTCCTGTAAAGTATTGTGTACTAGCTCTTTTATACCTATAGATAGCCAAAGTATGTTCAAATTATACAAATGTATACATACTCTTATATAATAATTTATATAACTCTCTCTAGAAACACCAGATTAAGTCTATATTTATTTACCTATTATTCCCATACTAATATAAAACATTGGAAAGAAATATGCATCGTATGTGGTCCGATTGTGCATACAACGCAGATCTCTGCACGCTGGACGATGATGTCAGCGTGGTCCAATTAATCAGTGTTGGCAGACTCCGCTGGTTAGGTCATGTACGCCGTACGAAAGTCTAGGAACTAGCAAACAAGGTTTATGTAGAGTAGCGTAGGAGATGATGATGACTTAGGGCCGGTTGTATCCACTTGGTTTATAGTAATATTTCGTTTAAAGCATAGATTTTTGCATTTTTCGTCGATGAAACAAACTGTTTCCCCAAAAAGCTGTGCTTTTAGTAGCGGATTGACATGGGTAATGAAGCTGAAACACGATGGACAGTAACCGGTGGAGAGGATTTTGCTGGCAGCCATGACCCACCACGAGTTGTCGGGACTTGCGATGATGACTATGCTGATAATTTAATAACCCTGAAATATTAATCACTTCCTTATTTAAAGGATAAATAAAATAATTATTTTTTATGTTACAGATCAAAAAAATATATATAGGTAGGTACCTACATTAATGTATGTTTATTAAGTAATCTTAACGTTTAATGCATAAAATAGCAATATACATGTTTTATAAAATATAAATTATTAATAAAGACAATAACAACACACTAAAATACCCAATAATCGTTAATCCACAAAACGCTAATAAGACAATGCGAAAGTCAAATCATAAAATAAGGGAGTAGGACTGGGTGGAGGGGGCACAAGGAGATTAACATTAGAATAAAAGATGGTCATTTTAAATAAACAAACATAATGTGAATATATGTACGAGTAAAACACTGTTCACCTGTATAAATGGTCCCTGGAATATACCTCTCCGGGTCTCCGTTGATAATAATTTTGAAGCCATTGTCCCCGGGGGACTTGGGGAACCTCGTGACGGAAAGCGGCGGCTTTCTGGAACAGTCTCCGGCGACCAGAGACAGCCAGCCCAGCACCAGGAACGCAGCAACGGCCTGGAGCTTCTTGTCACCACCGAGCCCTCCTCCCAACATGATGGGCATATTTCACAGCACTGCGACCGTTCAGCACAGATGCATCGCACTGTCAACACTCTGTAACGTAGTGGACGATCGGTTTCACTGCTCCAATTCTATTTTATTCCGAGAAATTTGATAAGAGAGGAGAGAGGTCGCTTATGGAGCAAATGTCAAGATCCGGGCAGCCAATCGCCGTTTGCTTTTAAGACATTGAAACATTAATTTGTTTTTGTATGATATGAATTTTGTACTTTTCAATTAGAAGGACGCAATTTTATCGCGAGAACGATATTACATTGAATTTTTGAAATAGTTGGTATTTTCGTATCAATTGCCGTCTCCGTGTACGATAATATTCTTTAAATGTTGTGTATATAAAAAAACACTATCATTCTCTTCAGATTTCTCTAATATTTTATAATGCGTGTACATGATGTACAGGATGAGACTTGTCTCGGAGACTCGTCTCGAAAACGTGACATGGTGGAGTGCGGAGAGAGATATTTTGTAGGCAGAGTAGAATGCCCGACTGCCGTAAACTGAATTTTACCACTAAATACATGTCCGATACATGAATTAAATATTTCATTCGTGTACACGCACTCGTATCGTTTACATGAATTAGACATGTCCCGGAGATTCGTCTCGAAAATCGCTAAAGGACAGTAAGTAAATAGTTGAGAACGGAGAAAGGTTTTCCATTTTTTATGCAGAATAAAATGGCCAACTGATACAACTGCGTCAATAATTAATAAGTACCTATATATGATCTGTTTTTTCAATTTAATAATCTTAATGTTAAAAAATATACACGAAATTAATAGATTAGATACATATTTTTTTAGTTATTCAACCTTTTCCAAAACTATTAACATTTAGAAATACGTTTATAAGTCAACGCACATCAATGTTGCGATCATTGGCATTCACGGTGATGGTTGTATACGAAAAACTATATATAAGTACCCTCTTTTAGAAGAGGGTACTTATACATAGTTTTGTAATTGCTTAGGCAATAATCGTCATTAAGTTAGTGACACAAATACAATCGTACATCCTCCCGAATATTCAATAATAATCTCATTAAAATAGTCATCCATCGGGCTAATTATATTTAACGACATTTAATGAATCAATTAACCGGATTATCTGCTGCACCGAGTAGCTCATCAAGTCAGCGTCTGCACAGAACCCGGCTCCTTTAATTATTTGTGAATCTTTTGATTAACCGTTGCGAGGAACCATAGCACACAAGTATTGCTGGTTTCAGTGGGTACTGTTAAACTTCATGACAGAGTTCGCGCAACTTTTCCGCTCGACAAACTGTTTCCTCGGGGTCGAGGCACCGCACTGAATCCGACATGGGCAGACCTGCCAAAGTCCCACTCATCTGGGCTGGTGGAATCTTAATGATGATGAAACAGGATGGCGCAAGCCGCTGATTAGGATGTGAGACAATTTCCTCCTCAGTTTAAACGTGGCGTCGACAACACCGGTGTCTTGAACCTATCTTGAAATTGAATTAGTATCTAGTTTCGTTACAATGGGCCATATTCTTCAAATGAGATGCGAAAACATAAACCTTAAATGTTTAGTTAAGATAAATAAATGTACCGTGTACACTCATCGAGATTTTGATCTGAAGGTAAACAGCCTCGTGGAGAGTTGAGGTTGGTAGATAAAAAGAGACTTGTAAATGTAAATGAGATTTGTAAATAGTGGTTTTTTTGATGTGCAACATTTTTCCTCTCGCTTTCCTGTAATCCGTGGCAGTGATTTCGTGAAAATGGACGGAAATGCATAACAAGAAAGAAGACGCCGGAGAAGCGCGCGTCGGAAGAATCATCGTTTATAAACAATGAAATCTGACAGCCGTATATTAAATGATATTAATGTGTTTTTTTAAAAACAAATATGTGAGAATAACGACGTTCAAGCGATATTTTTTTTCATAGAATGAAAGGTTGATATGTTAGTTAGTGTTTATGACAAAGAATTCTTTTCCTTTTCCTATCGAGGAAAATTAGACGGCGCGGATCAAATCAAAAACCTTCTATCACCTAAAAAATATCACATTTGGATATTGACAGATGACTTCAGAAATGTCATTTTTTGCGTATGGTTGATATTCAATATGCAATATTTCGAGATGTATTTAAAAGAATAAGTTTCCAAATTTTGAGTCCGATCGGTCGAACGGTACAAATTTGCATCGAAAATGCATCAGGGAGAGGGGAAGGGTTAAAATAATGGGGGAAATGTCGCCTATATTACCCGCCGGGTCCTAAAGCATGAGTATGCAAAATTTGAATAGAATCGGATAAACGGTATAGATTTGTACAAGGAACAGACAGACAGACAGACCTTGAGTTTTATAGATATACTAGCTGTTCGTACCCGGTGTTGCATGGGTTAAGGATTAACTTGAAAATAAATTTATGGGGGGAAACAAAGGTTTGATTCGAACGGTATAGCTATGCATCGAAAATATATCAGGGGGAAGAGAAAAGGTAAAAGGGAGACGTAAAATAGTCTATGTTACCTGCCGAGTCCTAAAGAATAAGTTTCCAAATTTTGAGTCCGTCTGTCGAACGGTATAGATTTGCATTGAAAATATAACAGGAAGAGAGGTAAGAGTAAAAGAATAGCGGAAAATGTCACCTTTGTTACTCACCAAATCCTAAAGAATAAGTTTCCAAATTATGAGTCCGATCGGTCGAACGGTACAGATTGGCTTCGAAAATATATTAGGGAGAGGAGAAGGGGTAAAAGTTACCCGCTGGGTCCTAAAACATAAGTATACAACATTTGAATCAAATCGGATCGGACAAACGGTGTAGATTTGTATAGAGAACAGACAGACAGACAGACATTGAGTTTTATAGGTATAGAATATTGAGAAAGTCCAATAACAAATATTCTCTTTAACCAGTGTTTTATATAATTCCTTATATTTTCAAACTTTATTTATGATTATCAAATTCGGAGTGGTTCATTTTGATTTTGATTGTAATAAATGGTATTGGAGTGGATAGCATGTGTGTTGTTTTTCAGTTTTTTCATCATTAACTCAAGAATCAAATATTTTGACTGAAGTGTCTTTAACTAGGGTTGCGATGTAACGTGTAATCCATAATTAGGCCGATCAATTATGTTATTCATTTTAGCCCGCATTCTGCAGGAGTAGGGCCATTTGTTTGGGGTGTGTAATATATAGGGTGCAGTGTGGACTTTTTAGTGTGTACTGTGATACCTCAGTGCGTGGTGTGGGATAAGCAGTGTGTAGTGTGTAGCGCGGGGTAGACAGTGTGTAGTGCGAAGTATTCAGTGTATAGATAGAGGTGTGCAGTGTATAGTGTGCAACACGTATCCAACTGTGGCCAACCGCTGTCAAAGGCAATAAACAACGGTGTGTCATGGCGTCTGCAATAGAACGGTTTTCATGTAAATTGTACCCACTAGGTATACAGAATTGAAATTGAAAACGTCGTTATCTGCACTCACACATAGGGTGTTACAAAGTTGGTCAAAAATAAAATGATTAGAATTTTTCCACAAGATTGATATGAATTTAATGAATGAAAGTCCAATATTTTGCCGAAAAATTTTCAAATATTGAGAAAAAAATACCAACTAATTATCGGAAAACAGTGTTGAAATTGAAACACTTTCGACTCATGGTGTAGGCAGGAATATACTTGTAAAGTATTATGGGCTAGCTCTGTTATGATCTCTTTATTAATTACTAAAATGTCCGCCCATAAAGTTGTTGATTTCAATATTGCAAATAAATTATTATAATCGTGTAAATATATGTTTTAATTCAAATGACATTACAAACTACATTTATTCAACATTGTTTTACAAGTTAAATAGACTTGATGTTCAAACATTTTCGACTCATAATTTAGACAGAAATCCACCTGTAAAATATTGTGCACTAGCTCTTGTTATTGTTAAATCCTGTATAGTGACAACATCAACGACGTGGATTGTCGATCGTCGATACATCTTTGTAAAACGTAAAATTCGTTTGTTCAATCCGCATGACAATCTTACTGAACCGAATATTTCCCTACTGAAGCCGTATTAAGTGAGGCTTATATTTAGGCTGCAAATTCACTCCATTCGGTGAATTAATTATTATTTCAAACAAACAACTTCCAAAATATTGATAGATGTGGAAGTCTATCGTGGGTGGATTTGTGAACGTTACTTTTTTTAAATTGATCACTAAGCAAGTCGTATAAGCAGGTCGTAAGCCCTTTGAACTCCCAAAAAGACTTGTATACCTACTTTCCTATATAAAAATAGCATCGTCTCTATAAGGCATGTATGTATAAAATATATTTTGATTAAACAACTTTTTTAGTAATTTTATAGTCTAAACGTATTTTTTCATGGTGTGTTCCATTAGTTACAAGAATGGAGGAGACTTCTGGATTCAGCCAAGGTCCACCCAGGGCTGTCGAGCTTGTGGTGGTGATGATTCCATCAATTCGTATTATTTTGACGGCGTCAATAGGCATGATGACAGTTTTAAGAATAAGTGATTTGAGAGAAGAAAATATTTTGAAAGGATTCTAAAAATGATCCAGTTTTAATGTACACATTGAGATTAATAAGATTTTCAATAAAATTAAAGTATAAAATTGTGCAATCCGCCATTTGAACTGAAACACTGGTCAGAGCGAATGACGTCACGCCTTAGTACCCATCACCGTATCTTTTAACCGTTGCCATAGACACAATGCAATGTTTACTGAGGCTTAATTACATAGTTATAGTTAACGTCACGTAGACGAAATGACAGCTGCGGGCGTTTTTGCGCGAAATTTAAAATATGTAGATGAAAATGCAATTATTTGCGTAAAAACTTAGTTTATTACGGAAATAATGTTGTCTTCGGTAATAGTAAAGGTGTACCTACAATATAGAATGTTATTTCAAATCTTTCATCATGCCTATTACAGTCACGTAAGCGAGTTGAATATTCTTTATATGAATTATTATCAATTACGTATGTATGGAAATTTTAAATTTTTATAATGTTTTCTTGCTTTACGCTATACTAATTATGCATTTTATTAATTATTTTATAATTACACAGCAGACACATGCATCGAGCATTTATAAAAGCCTGATGACTATTTACTTACCTATCGTAACATTTTTTTTCTGTACGACCGCATGTATTATGACTCTCTGTAAGATAAAAAATATACAGGTACGTGTATATTTATTTCAATATTTTACTAAAAATGTTACTTGAGTGGGGATCTCGGATCGGAAGGCTAAACCGGACACAAGGACATAGTCAACCTGCAATAACACCAAAACCCAAAACCGATCAATGCATTAAAGGCGTATAAATAAAACTAACAGAGTTATTCAAAACCGAATAATTTATTTATATGATGCAATATTTTAGAGTAAAAATGTTTAAATAATCCCGATATTTTACACTCATTACAAACGTGAAATGCACGTGTCATAATTTATACACAGTTAATTTATTCACTCAAAAATCACATATCACAATATTTTAAATACAGTGTGATGTTTTACTGAAGTACATTATAATATGTAGTTCGATACATTTGAGTTCATTTTAGGTACATTTTTCTTAACAACTATCGTAAATATGAATGACAAAAATCATACATGCGATTAAAATTACACGATGACACTTAAATAACAAGTAAAAAATATTTATAATCGCTGTAAAAATTAGTTTTAAAATTATTTAAGACGATAAATAAACTATTTTAGCGAATAAGCGCTAAGCGCATCCAGCTATCTACAGCGCTTTCGTTCTGGAATTTTTTTGTATTTATTTACTAATAACATGTAACAAATATTTCAGAAATACAACATTTTTTACTAATCAGAAAATGTATGTAACAAAATATTCATTTATCACATAAAAAATAAGTAGGTAATATTCAAAAGGATATTACAGAAATTTTATATCGATATACATACTTAGGGATAAATAATAAAAATATATTTTATCTTAAACATTATGTCTTGTTATATGTATTTGGTTATTTAGGCGTATAAAAGCAAACAAATCACAAATAATAAAATAATTGTAATTCAAATAAAAATATACGTTAAATTGTAATAAATTATTTTCAGTCCTTAATTGTATGTGTATATATAAATCATTAAAATTATATTATACAATTCCATCAAAATATAACATAATTTAGATTTATAAATATGTATCTACAATAATTATTTTAGATACTGCATGGAAAGAATATTATGAAAGCTATTTAAACATAAAAATATATGTTTAAGCCAGGTTGGATATTACATAAATAGTGACGAGTTAAATAAATCGTAACTATGATTGGGTGATTGATGTCCAACTCGACAAATTACGAATAAACAGTTACCAATCATAGTTACAATCAGACACAAATATCACAATCATAGTTAAAATAACAGTTTGGCTCTTCGCTATTTCTAATCTTAGTAAGCTTTCTCCAGAAATCAAAACTTTTGCAAATATATCATATTCACAAGTTTAACCAATCAAGACCAAGCTTTTTATCAAAGTGCCAAAATCATCGAAATGAAACAATGTTAATAACTGGAGAACAGAATGATGTGTATAAATATGAAATGAAAGCAGCCCGCTTGTGTCCCGGACGCAGCGGAAGATCCTCCCGACACTGCCTTCAAAACGTCAGGATGGGTCCTTCACGGTGGTCCAAAATATCTGAAACCAAAAAAATAACTCCTTAAATTACATGAATATGGAGAGAAACGATATTCAAATTTTAACATATCAATTTTTTTATTTAACTTTTGTATGTCGACTTAAAAAACACGAATATTTCGAAATTGAAGAAAATTATTTTAATACTAAATAAACGTACATAATATCTGGCTCGATACAATCTACGTAGGTACATATATCTTCATAAAACTTTTTTTTTTGAACGAAAAATGTTGCTGAATGTTCGTTTTAACTCAAAAAACGTGCGATATTTTTGATATTTAAAATAATTTATATGAAAATTATTTTAAGAATGTATTTTGAATAATAAATTTAGATACATGAAAATGTTTTTTTTTAAATAGAGGCGCGAACACGGAATTTTTGTCGCATCAGTCGTCTAATCAAATTTTCAAATTAAGCTGAACGCTTATGCTATGAAAATAGGGCTAACTTGCTGGTGTCCTGGAATGGGGCTCGAACCACCGACCACAAGGCGAGCGTCATGACCACTATACCAACAAGCTACTCAAAGTTTTAACACCATATAGCATGCAGTTTTTCATGTTTTGAATTAACGAATGAGATTGGAAGAAACTATTTGCCCGCGACAAAGATTAATTAATGCAGAAAAGTTGTGAACACTAAAACATGTCACATCCACATTCTCTGTCAAACCCTAGTGTCCTAGCACACCGAGCATCGACATAATAATGATCAGAATGTACAACAACTTAGGAGGGAATGAAATACTGGCTGTAGCGTAGTGGAGAGAATAAATAAAGGATCGCCGAGATGATTTGGTGAAGGAGAAGAGGTGAAGAAAATATATGAGACGACTGTTGTAGGTAACAGGAACAGAGGGCGTCCGCGCAAGGCCCGGCATGATGAACCAAATATTGGAGGAGGGCCTCGTTTAAAACCAGAAGAGCGTTTAACTAGTTAAAACAAGAAGATACATGAAAGTGGTCGAGGTAGAAGTGGTATACCAATACAGATGTGTAGCATTTTACCACTCTGCCTACTCCTGCGGAAAATGGCTATATATTACGAAATATTCAAAAAAGGAAAAAGGTTAATTGTGAAATAAAAAATGGAGGAGCGTGTACTAATGTACGCGCGGTAGAAGTTATACTTCTTGATATTTATTGATATTTACATATTGGTTAAAAATGTATAGGATTCGATAAATATAATATAGGATTCGATAAATAACACTTTAATGTAGTTAAATTATTAACATTTGTTTTTGAAGTGGTACAAATATAACTATAGGTTTATGATTCTTCGAATCAATGTCTCACAACGATGCGACGAATCAGAAAACGTGTGCATTTTCAATCGAAGTGCCTACCTAATTTCATGTTTTATCGATTTTCGGCCTGAAACGGTTCCGTATTCAAAAGTTTCGAAACCATACAACTTTGACAGCCGCATTTAATGTCGAATGAATGAATGTGTTTTTTGTTTTGAAAACGAATATCTGACTATTAGGCCGTTTTTGCAAAAATTATGACAGCAACATGAAATCCTAATACACACCTAAAATCGTAATTCACTACACAGTTCTAATGTTCAATTCAATAACCAATCATTCGTCAGTTTTGAATTGAGCAGCTTTATGATTGGTACTCGATTCAAGATGGTCGATCGACAATATTATATGTTTTATTTATATTACTGGAACACTAATTGCAAGTGAATAAATTTTTGACAGCTTAATGGATGCGCGCTCATATCGTGGTCTCGCATTCCCGCTACATGCTGCTTCCTGCTAGTCCGCTACACGGATTCCCACCACAATGAGCACGCTGCTGTAATAAAAAATTACTCTAATTCGTTAAAAGATAACTTTTAAACTTTATGAATCGAAATATAGTGTAATATGTAATTTGTTCGAACTAGATAAAAATTAAACAACGCACAAACACACACGAAATCTAACACGCGTCGGAAGAACTTTTTATAAAAGCAGGTACATAATATATAAAAGCTAAGAAAAAACGTGTACCTAAGCGGAAACACGTCTGCGCTTTATTGGTTAATTAAACATAGCCACCCGATGCCGACGGCTGGACGCGTGGTGTGTGTGTGTGTGTGTGTGTGTGTGTGTTTGGTGGGTGCGAGGGGTTGATTAAATGTTGCATTCAAATCTTGTAAAACATTCCCGTCAAATGTTTTACCGTTTACCATGTTTAAAATAGTGTTATACAGTGGGAACGTTTATACGCTGCTATAAAAATCCAAGTACAATTACTAGTATCTACTCTCACGGTTATGCGTAAACATCGCTTGTGGCTGTGTGTGTGCGCTTTGTGTACAGTTTACCGGGAAAGAAGGCGGTAATGAAATTATGTCCCATTTATTTTTGTGGTTATAAATCACTGTACTTTGTATAGATAGGTACTAGGTAATATTATTTTTCTTATTAAATTTTAGTTAATTATCGACTTCACAAATGAATTCTTTAACTAAATACGTGGTTCTGTGGTAGCGTTAAATAGTCATCCCTAGTATTTCGTTACGATGATTTATTTTCCAATGTTTACCAAAATTTCTCGCGACCTCCGCAATTTTTCCATTAAATTCGTTAAAGGCGAAGGTACTACGATTTTTGTAATATAATAATAGGTCCTTACATATGAAATTGGCGTTTTGCCGTACTGGCAAATTAGATCTCAAATATCTTCTCTTTGGTTAGGAATTCCAAATCCAAATTTATACAGCTATCTACTCATGTCTTTGTGTTTTGAAAATTATAATTCATTTGTTTTTTCCTCAATTGTTTTTTTCTTTGCGTCACTCAGTTTACAAAATGAAAAACTTGAAATATCGCGTTATTTACGAGTACGAGTTCCACCGTGGCACCAGTGCTGCAGAAACGGCTCGAAGGATTAATGATGTATATGGCGACGGTGCCGCAAAAGAAAACACAGTGCGTTTTTGGTTCCAACGTTTTCGTTCTGGAAATTTCGACCTGCAGAACAAGCCCCGTGGACGGCCGGAGACCAAAGTTGATAATGAAGAATTGAAGGCTATTGTGGAAGCGGATCCATCGCAAACCACATCCGAGTTAGCTGCAGGCTGCGGTGTTAGTGATAAAACTGTTTTAATCCACTTGAAGCAAATTGGTAAGGTGAAAAAGCTTGAAAGGTGGGTACCTCACGAATTGAGTGAAGCAAATCAACAAACGCGCGTTGACTGCTGCGTTGCATTACTCAACCGGCACAATAATGAAGGGATTTTAAATCGAATCATTACCTGTGATGAAAGTGGATCCTGTACGATAATCGGAAGCGCTCATCGCAATGGCTGAACCCTGCCGAACCAGCCAAACCATGCCCCAAGCGAAAATTGACTCCAAAAAAGTTACTTGTGAGCGTTTGGTGGACTAGTGCTGGTGTCGTTAACTACAGCTTTCTTAAATCTGGCCAGACGATTACGGCAGATGTCTATTGTCAGCAACTGCAAACCATGATGGAAAAGCTAGCTGCTAAACAACCGAGGCTGGTTAATCGCTCTAGGCCACTGCTGCTTCATGATAACGCTAGACTACACACTGCACAACAGACGGCTACCAAATTAGAGGAGCTTCAATTGGAATGTCTAAGACATCCACCGTACTCTCCGGATCTTGCCCCAACAGATTACCATTTTTTTCGAAATTTGGATAACTTCTTGCAAAGGAAAAAATTCAACTCTGATGGGGCAGTCCAAACCGCCTTCAAAGATTTTATTGATTCCCGTCCGAATGGTTATTTTAGTAAAGGGATCGATGAACTACCTATGAGATGGCAAAAGTGCATAGATAGCAATGGTACATACTTTGATTAAATAAATATATTATAATAAAAAAAAATCGGCTTTATGTTCCTCCCATACTAAACGCCAATTTCATATGTAAGGACCTAATATTAGAAATCATATTATTTCGATAATTATTCAGAAACAATAGACACACCGTGTCCATTCAGTGGCTCCAAAACTAAACGATATTCTAAAAAGCGATATCGCGTTAACATCTTGCGTTTTAACGAATATATTTCTTACAAATATTAATAACATCTCCAATCGTCGTTCCCTAGTTGATAATTATCCCACTGTCCTAGAACTTGTGAAAATGTTTCTAAGATTGGAATCGTGTGAAATGCGAAAAAATGAAGAATCGAGCAAAATGACAAAGAAATTGATAGGGCGTAGCGACCTTCAGAACCTCGCAGCCAAACATAGGATGGGGATCAGTTTGCCGAATAATGAGGGCGAGATACGAGATACTCGGTGTTATAAAAACACACCAATGTATAGAGTGTGCAGTAAATGGGTAAGAGAAAAATCAAAATCGCTCCGCTGTGAAACAAGACAACGGCCTGTTAAACGAACATGTGCCAATAGGTAACTACTGAAAACATCGATCATCGATTGATTTAAATGTAAAATACATTATTGATATTCTAAAACTAACTAAAAATCTCATTATAACTAAATGTTTGAATATTCATTTTTCTACGTCTTGTGCACAATTTTTTTTATTAATAATAAAATATATACTTAAATATTAATAATAAAATAAATGCAATAGCTACTCTTAGAACTCATATATTTTATTTGTATTAAAATATGTTGATATTTAAATGTTATTAAAATATAACTTCGTTCTCCCTATTATCTCAAAAAAAACTACTAAGTGCCAGTTGTATCATGGTTATGGTATGTATGCCAGTTGTATATGGATTATAGTAATCTTTCGTAAAAACCTATGGTTTTTACGAAAATTTTGTGATTGGTAGAAAACGCAATAATCAATGGTGTAAACGAAATATTACTACGAACCAAATTGATACAACAGGCCCTAAGACACGCTATTTTTGATACGATTGTTCTACACGATTTTAAAGAGAAAATTACTATCAACATTTAGGTACAAAGTCAATTTCGACCAAAATTTCAGATATCTATCTAATCTAATATAATAATTTTGTTGTCTGTCTGACTGTCTGTCGGTCCGTTAATTCGTAACTTGCTGGAAACTTTTGATAAATAAGAATGTGACGCTATCAACGCGCGGCTAATGTTGCGCGTTTGAACTAGCTCTGTTATATAGTATATCAACGTACTGTGATCATGTAAGAATATATAAATAAATAATTTATTTAATGTGTTCTATGGGTTCAGGTCGTTAATTCAGTTAATTATATCAATTATAAAAATAAAAATTTCGACGACATTTCTTCTTTAAATAAAATTATCCGAGACAGCCGATTCCGGCCATCCGGTGGTCATTGTGGGCGGGGTCGCCAGTCGCGAGGCGCAAAGACAAAAATAGCCGCCTTCATGGGGCTTTTCCACGCGGCGCCGACACACTTTCTCAATGCCAAGGGTGGACCATGTACCCACACACCCTACACACCTAGACCTAATCCATACGCATACGTCGACGAGCGCAATTCTTAAACATATAAATCTTCATTTGGTTGTGTCTGGTGAACCAAAAGAAGTTGCGCGCTATCAAAATCTCTTGAAATTTATTACTCGGTTATACTGGCACTATGGAATACTCTGAGATCGTCTAGGGAGTCTCATAATCTCTGGAACGCTCCACAAGTCTCTCGAAGACTAGGCAGTTATCGAAATCTCGAAAAATCGAGAAAGATATTTATTTACCTATAAATATGATTCAATCATTCGTGACATTTAACCGGCGCGACATTAGCAACGGAGCGAAAACGCAGTGCTACCAGCGCGTACAATCCAGCGACAGAAAATAAAGGCAGGCGAGAAATTTTTCTACCCGCGAATATTGAACGGAGTTTTCTAAAAAGTGATCGACGCAAATAAATCAGCGTGAAATAGTGCGAATTAAGAAACAGCGTAATTATAAGTGTATGGAACATTTTAGAAATATTTAGTAACTATAAACTTAAGAACAGCGTTCCGATTTAATTAGTGTACAGTTGCATAA
The DNA here is from genome assembly GCA_016648135.1 of Agrypnia vestita. Lineage (NCBI taxonomy): Eukaryota > Metazoa > Arthropoda > Insecta > Trichoptera > Phryganeidae > Agrypnia > Agrypnia vestita. Next base: position 14,175 of record JADDOH010000376.1, on the reverse strand, counting down.
TAGATAAAAGTTTAAATTGTTTTAGTGTTTTCATTTGCCTCCCACAGTCACGATCCGTGACAAAATTATTCTTCTTCTTTCACATTAAAGAACAGTATACCATTCGGTGACTTGCTCGCTATGCGTCTCTTTGTCCGGTGTGTGCCCAGCATGTATAACCAAGTGTCCTATCGATTGGCTATTCTCCTCATTACATTCTCATCTCTAATTCTCTCCGTCTGGTTTATTCTCTCCATCCTTTTCCAGTCCCACATCTCGGATGCTTCCAACCTACATCTATTTCTCTGGATAAGCTTGCAGATTTTGCTTCCGTAAAGTGCTATGCTCCAGCTGTAGGATTTGGTGAATTGCTTTATCGCCATTCTGTTTATTTTTGCGATGAATATTTCTTTTTTCATGTTGTCATCTTAATATATTTATTAAATAATTACTAAATTACAGAATTTTTAATTTGGATATCTAATTAATGTGTTCACTACCGTAAATATCACAAAACATATATTTTATAAACCCGTGATCTCATTGGGATTATGGTTTTTCCAAGTGCGATAAAAATGCAAGATATGGTTGCAACAAATTATTTAAAGTAATTTATATAAAAAAACTTAAATAATAATTGCATAATTTTTTCGCCTATCGCCTAGAGGCGTTCGAAATGTGGATACATCGTAAAATGTTAAGGATATCTTGGACTGACATGACTAGTAATGTTGAAGTTTTACGTAGAGCAAATACAAACAGACAGTTACTTAACATAGTAAAGCTCCGTAAAATTTCATATTTTGGTCATATAATGAGAGGCGAAAAATACTCCATCCTTCAGCTCGTCATGAAGGGGAAAATTGAGGGTCGCAGAGGGGTCGGAAGGAGGCGGCATTCCTGACTTCGAAACATCCGAGAGTGGACCGGGATAAGAAGCGTGGAAGAGCTTTTCCGCACTGCCCTGGACAGGGAAACTTTCTCCCAGATGATCGCCGACGTCGGGGGGACCCGACAGGGCACATGAAGAAGAAGAAGAAGATCATTTTTTCCATGAATTTAAATTTGGATGCTGTACATCTCAAAATGCAATGTTCAACGTTCATTACAAGTTGTTACCAAATATGTGGGGTATAAAAGCGAAGGCAGTAATATACAAAAAAAAAAATTGAATGCAGTCATCGAAGATGACTAATTTATAACGTACTGAATTCTAGATTTTATAGAAAACATAGCCTATAAATTTATAGGAAACATAATTTTGGAAGGGATAGGTACATAAAATCTTTTTTTATTTTTGGGATATTGCTGCCTTTGCTTTTATGCCCCACATATGATGGACGTGTAAATAATGTTTTTTTTAACGTGGCGATGGTAAAAATAATATTATTTTTAACCGCCAACACGTGGTAGACCAGATAATATCGGGGAAGTTGTCAACCTAGGTCACTTATGTCCTAAGCAAACTATTATATTTCGTGCCGGTTCCAGCTGTCTCTTATCAGATGACAAATTACTATTACATGCCATGGAATTTGATTAGATAACGTTCGACGGGACAGGTGATGCAACAAAAAAATATTTGTTCTATCTCGTACAACCTATCTTTAATATAAATCGTAATGTCGTTCATAATATGTCACGCGTAAAATTGAAAGGAAACTAATATATTACAATGTATTCAAATAATATCGAACCTTTATTTTTTCCGCCCAAACAAATGTAGCACGGAGGTGTCCTTTAGTGGTATGTGTAGGGGACACTCATACGAAAGCGTGAATGTCTTTCCGTCCACAGAAAGCGTCAGTCGCTGAAGTTAGCGCCCATCGGATTGTCAATTGTTGTGAAATGATAGAACGACTTGAGCACCGATTTTTCATTAAATTTGACTAAAAACTTTGCGATATCCAAGTAAAAACCATTCGCAAGATCCAACAGGCTTTCGGGGACGAGTGGTACCTACTTCAAAAATGGCCACAAATCAGCGACAGCGAATCGCGTCTCGGTAAGCCGAAACAAAAATGTAATTGCGCAATTGATTGTGATCCAAGTGCGGACTTGGATGACAAACAATCACCGAGAACTGGTATTGGGTCGGTACATTCAATTTTTACCGAAGATTGAGGGCTTGAAGAGAATGTCCGCAAAATCCGTGCCGTAGCTGCTTACGACGCTTCGTGATGCTGTGCAACGCATACGACTGGTCACGTGGGCAGCGACAGGTTGGCGGCCGCATCACAATATTGGACCCGCCCATTCTTCGCATCTGATCCAATCTTTCTTGGCCAAACACAGCATTCCTCTGGTTTGTCACTCCCTACACTCCCGACATGGCTCCGAATAATTTTTGACTATTCCCCAAGTTAAAGATGCCGCTGAAAGGGACCCGATTTAAATCGCGAGAACATATTATGTGAAACTCGATGACCCGGTTTAACACAACTTCAAGAGATGGGTTTCAGAAGTGTTGCGCAACAATGGGATCGCTGGAAAAAGTGTGTGCATTACCGAGGGGACCAATTTGAAGAAGAACATATTTAGTATAGTGTGTGTTAAATTATTGTGTTTCTGCCGACCAAAGGTTCGATATTTTTTTAGTGGTATATACAACTTCGGTGGACGCGTAACATTTTTGTTACATAAGCACAGTTTTGCAATACAAAACAAACTAGTTTATTTCTACGAAAATCGGAACATTGTAATACTGCTGTAATAAGTTATTATTCAAATTATGTTCTATCTAGATCTATAGTGGCCGCACAGTTTTTTTTACCCGACTGCGCGACGATTTTGATGATTCTTACGTCAATCGATTTGTCTTAATCTCACTAATTAGTGTCACTAAAGACATGACAGTAATCAAAATTTAATATGGCGACAACCAGACGCTATATTGTGAAAAAGAAAAAAATGAAAGTCGACGAACTGTATTAAGTGGGGTATCATTGAATAGGTATTTTAAAATCATCTTTAAGTTTCTCTTATCATTTTTCATTTCGAACGACCATTTAGAATCTATATATAACTATTTAAAGTTGGTAAGCAACTGTTTAATTTTCAATATTTATAATAAAGTTGTGATAAATTTCTTATATAATCGCATAATAGGTCTTGGGCCCGAATTCAAATGTGAATAAATAATGTTTCCAAGTGGATGCTTAGCCACGTATTAAGTGCAAAGTGATAAAAAATATTTTTTGGTCAGGACCGTACGTGAGCAAATAAAAGAATAGATATCTCTAGTCGTAAAGTTGCGAACATTATAATCAAGCCCGCAATTTTTATGGCGGCATTTCGAAATCATGTGATTATAAAAATTAATGATTAGTGTAGTGAATAATGATTCTCATATGTGCTCATTACTTATGAGCAAATTTACAGAAACTCGTTGAAATTGTCTGTCGGTAGAACAAATAGTGAGGTCAAAATTAAGTGATCGCAAGCGGAGTAAACGGCTAAAGCCATGTATTCACTAGGGGACAAATTGTCCCTCAACAGCATGCGCGGCATAGAGTCTACGTGACGTTGCAACGTCGTGCACTGTTCCGCGACCTCACGCACAACATAGCGCGGCATTTCTACGTGCCGTGGCAACGTTGCCATGCGCACGGTATCCGAGCGTACTCACTGCAACATTCCGCGGAGCGTCAGTACCACGTGGTATGTTTACAAGTGAATACGCATGCGCTGTATCTGTCAAGATGACAATGCGGGGAAACGAAATCGTTCTCGAACTCATCGAGCTGTATCGATCGAAGATCGCATAGAATGTCCGTCCTTCTTTCTCTTTGTAGTTAATAATTTCGCATTCTCCTCTTTTTTCTCCTCTTACTTTTCGATAAACTCATTAACATAAACAGATACGCGGCTATCATCATAACCTCATAGGGCGATATATTTCCGTGACGTCTGGAAAACAATAATTATTTGCAAAAAGGACCTTGTTTTTAATAATATTCAATTTACTACAGTAAAACCTCGTTAATTTGAAATTGCGACCCAAAAAAACATTTCGAATTGCGCGGAACCCCGTTTTCGCCAAATGTGATACCGCAGCTGTCATCCATAACCTCATCGGATGACATTTCCGCGACAAGATATGCGAATCCCGGTGTGTACACGTCAATTGACCGCGTCATTGTCCCCGAAACATAAGCGTAGATGTTGATGCGACATGTCGAGCGGAATGTTTCGCGATTTGTCCCCTAGTGAATACATGGCTTAATGCGTGCGCCACCATGACGCAAACTAAGGTCCGCATGCATGTGATGTGTACTGTCCACGGATGAGATTTTCGACTCGAGACAAACTGAGAAAAGGATTGCGCTCCCGTGAGATTCTTTAGAAACATCTCGGCTTTCGTAGGGCCCATTGTGCACACCGCAGAATAATAGATTTACTTTTCTGTGGTGCGCACCAAAGGCGGCCCTCGCAGTCCAGTAGGCACGACGCTGGCTTCTCGTTCTGGAGTATCCAGGTTCGATCTTGGTGAGGTCACATTACATCTATGTGGTTTTCTCAAGCCTGGGTGCTAATGTGAAGTGTTTTGTTGGCTTAATTGGGTCACATAGCCTTTTGTAGCGTTAACATTCAAGGTTATAAAAAATGTCTTTAATTAAGCCATGTATTCACTAGGGGACAAATCGCGAAACATTCCGCTCGGCATGTCGCATCAACATCTACGCTCATGTTTCGGGGACAATGACGCGGTTATTTGACGTGTACACACCGGGACTCGCATATCTTGTCGCGGAAATGTCACCCGATGATTTTACGATGACAGCTGCGGTATCTCATTTGGCGAAAACGGGGTTCGGCGCAATTCGAAATGTTTTTTTGGGTCGCAATTTGAAATTAACGAGGTTTTACTGTAGTAAATTGAATATTATTAAAAACAAGGTCCTTTTTGCAAATAATTATTGTTTTCCAGACGTCGCGGAAATATATCGCCCTATGAGGTTATGATGATAGCCGCGTATCTGTTTATGTTAATGAGTTTATCGAAAAGTAAGAGGAGAAAAAAGAGGAGAATGCGAAATTATTTACTGCAAAGAGAAAGAAGGACGGACATTCTATGCGATCTTCGATCGATACAGCTCGACGAGTTCGAGAAAGATTTCGTTTCGCCGCATTGTCATCTTGACAGATGCAGCGCATGCGTATTCACTTGTTTACATACCACGTGGTACTGACGCTCCGCGGAATGTTGCAGTGAGTACGCTCGGGTATCGTGCGCATGGCAACGTTGCCACGGCACGTAGAAATGCCGCGCTATGTTGTGCGCGAGGTCGCGGAACAGTGCACGACGTTGCAACGTCACGTAGACTCTATGCCGCGCGTGCTGTTGAGGGACAATTTGTCCCCTAGTGAATTTTACGGCTTAAAGATTACGTTTTCAATATTCAATATTTATTTGTTTCAGATTGCTGAAGAATGGGTTGAACCAATGTCAGTAGACTTTGTGCTGGTGTATAATCACTTCAACACTGATTCATGTCACGTACTGAAAAGGACGGTTTTTGAGAAAAATCTAATTGAAGAAGGACTAATACTTGAAAAGGTTAATGATCAACACCTGTGTTTCGTTAAAATCCACGCGACTAAAGAAGTTTTGTGCCGATATTCTGAAATATTGAAAATAAAGCTTCCAATGAAAAATGTAAGTTGATTTATGCAAACGCTTTTTTAAGTGTGTGTTTTTTATTATTTAGCTAAATGTGGTTGTATACTTAGGTGTATAGGGCACAGTTGAAGCTTTCTCTGATATACCGAGACAGAATCATACTTACTCCCTTCGGGGTAAGGCTTTCAATCCCTGAGATTGTTTTTAGAATCGGGATTACGGTGCTGGCAAATTTCTCCCCGAAATCCCGGTGCAGCACCGGGAATATTAAAGCTTTCAATATTATATATTAGAAAAATAAGATTTGGAACAGATTTATTTTTATTTTATTTGAACATTATGAACATCGACATAAACTAAAAATAAAATTCAAATTTTAAAGTAACTCCACCAAAAAAAAAGCAAAACAGTAAAAACTCGTTCAACATGAGAACTAAAATGCGGCCTCAATAAGGTCAAAGTGTTGTTATTTAGTGATAATTTTATACATATTTCAGAACACATTCATATTTGTGAAGTTGTAAGATGTCAAGGGTTGCCATAGCTTAGTGGTCAGAGCACCGGCCCCGGAAAGGAGGTGACCTGGGTTCGAATCCCAGTAGTTACCTAATATTTTTTCGTGAATTAGATTTTTCTGTATATCTTTCTAATTGTTTAATTAATTTGATTTAAAAATTTCACAGAACTTTGTTCTGAAAAATTACAACTTCACAAATATGAATGTGTTCTTAATTATATATAATATCTGTTGTATAAAAGTATGTCCAAATAAATTGAATTATTCAATTAATTCTAGCATCCATCTAGCGGTGGCATTGCAAAGTAATTTCAACTACCGTATCAAAAAAAGTGGATTGCTCTATGGACAAAAATAAAAATTAATCAATTCATAAAAACAAGAACTACATATAAGGTCGATATATTCACGGAAACACAGAAGGTTGCTATAGCTTAGTGGTCAGAGCACCGGCCCCGGAAAGGAGGTGACCTGGGTTCGAATCCCAGTAGTTACCTAATATTTTTTCGTGAATTAGATTTTTCTGTATATCTTTCTAATTGTTTAATTAATTTGATTTAAAAATTTGATAATTTTATTTTAGTCGATGTTTTCCCACGCCACGAAAATATCCGTTTGGATTCCAAGTTAGCATGTGGCAATGATTTTAAACCCCAATAGCATTTTTCTCGATTTACTTCCTTGTATAAATAAGTGATCTTTGGATCATTAAGGGCCTGTTATATCATCTTCGATTATATTCATCTTTCATAAAAACTATCATTTTTACGAAAACAGGTTGATTTGTGGAAAACGCTAAAATCAATGATTTAAGCGAAAGATTATTAGAAACTAAGTTGTTGCAACCGGCCCTGTATAATTTAACTAATTTTTTGAAATTATAAAATTGATATTTTTTATTTCTTCAAAGAAACGGACAAAAAAGTTGTTGCGACAAACAAGTTATTGTATTTATAATATGATCTTCAAAACAGTTGGAATAAAACTGTACACGTGGAAAAAAAACCACAATAATAGATTTTTAAATAAAAATTGTGATAAATAATATTATTACCTTTTCTAAACGATATGCTGCCAATGAAAAAAAAAAACAATGCAATGATTAAAACATGGTGGTACAACCTGTTGAAGCAATGCCGAAAAACAGAAAATGTAAAATAAAAAATTCAAAAACAACATGTATTTTCAAAAAATCCGCCAGTACCGTAATCCCGGTGTTCAGACAAAATCAGTACCGGGATTATGGAGCTAAGAAAAGTCCTGAAGTCCTCATTGAATGAAAGTACTACCTCGGAGACGGACAAGAACCTGTCAAAAGTCTCCACTGCACTGCATTATTTGAAAGATTTGAATCGGTCTAGATTATTAATGGGTCTCGACTGTTAAAGTCGCCATGTTCCGCATTAGAATTTCTTATTTGTTTATTGTGTGTATCATGAAACTATTTCATTGGTGTTGTTATTCAATATTACTTAAAATGATTCTAGACTACTGGACTTGTTTATTTTTTTGAGTTTTTATTTTAATTTCACTTTTTACGCAGTCGGGTTTTTTGATTTTTTTAAATTTCATCATCATCATCTTCTTCCCCTTGTCCTAGTAGGGTCGGGGGCCCAAAGACTCGACAAGGTGCTTCCATGATCCCCTGTCTTGCGCTGCTTCTGTTCGAGTCAACCAGTCCAGACCCATTGTATTTTCAAATACATTTTTTGTTGTCTCTCCCAGCTTAATCTGCGTCAACCCACCGCCCATCTTCCCTCCGGGGTTGCCAAGAGGATTCTTCTTGGTAATCGTTCCTCTGGCATTCTGAGCACATGTCCAAGCCACCTCAGTATGTGCCTTATTTCGGCACTTCTCACTCTGTCCATCAGTGTGACTCCCGCTACACTCCTTAGAAAACTCATCTCGGCAGCCTGGACTCTTGATCTCACTTTCTCCGTCAGGATTCAAATTTGATGCCCATATATTAGGGTGGGCCTGTACACAGATATGAAAACAGTCAGTTTTGCCTTGACACTAAGCTCTGTTTTTCTTATCACCGCACTATATAAAGAGCGCAGAACGCCGACTGCAGTTCCGATTCTTCTATCTATTTCACTTTCCTGCCTCCTGTCGCTAGAAAATTCCACCCCGAGGTATTTGAATTTTTCGACTTGCTTCAGCTGGGTCCCTTGTATGCTGATCGAGCACTGCTCTTGGTCTCTTCCTACGACCATAACCTCTGTTTTGGAAGTACTAATCTTCATCCCTACTTGAGTGCACTCTTCATTGAAGGAATTTATTACTCTTGTCGATCCTCCTTTGTGGGCGCCAGCCTCGCTATTTTAAATTTACTTTTTTTATTTTTATTTAAATCAATGTGAATGGAATTCTGTAAAAGGTAGGTAAAACATCAGATTATATAATATTTGGCGACTTGTAGGTGTCCCATTGGTTGAGTTATGTTATATGACTTACGGAGGTACTCTGGTTTATTTTGAATCATCTTCTAAGAGTTAAAGCCACATAACACTGGTTGAAATATTTTTTTATTAATATAATTCTCTAGATCCGCCCAATTTTTAATATCAGACGACCGAATTTTATACACGATAAATGGTTCACATAATCTTGCATCTCCAATTACGTATTCTCACATACTGGGAACGTTGATTTTGAAGTCTTTTTTTTCTTTTCGACGAGAGGTTTATTTACTCGCTCTTCGCAGAAAAGATCTCTCCTTTATATTTTTTATTCATCTGCCTCTTCAAAGCTTCTACTTTATTTTCTAATATTCACTTGCCAAATATGAACATTATTTTTCTTTATTTATTCATGTTGTGAAGCAATTCCAGTGACAGCGTCCAACTGTCAGCATCCGTCATATTTGTTACTACCAGATGAATATATGACCGTAAATTATTCTGTATTCGATTCTAAAAGATAGCTGTATTATAAAAATAGCAGTGATTGCTATATTCAGAATATGGCCGAAATACCCTTTTCCACGTGGTCGAATTTCGGCAATATCAAGTTGAAATCACGAAAAATAAGATTCCGCACATAATACATACTGTTATATAAACCATTTTAAAATAATAAAATCATTTTGTGACATGATGTACATGCATGTTACAGGCCAAACCAGATTTTAGGCCACACTAGTTTATCCTAGGCCAAAGCGGTTTATCCTACGCATGTCAGGATATACTAGTTTATGATGAATCCTGAAGAAAGGAGCATCGCTCCCGAAATGTGTTGATATTTTTAAAACAAAATTTAAGTGTGGTTAAAACAAAGTATTCATTATTTTTTTATTGGGTTAAACTAGTATATCCTGACACGCGTAGGATTGGCCTAGAAATAACTAGTTTGGCCTGAAATCGAGTTTGGCCGGTAACATATATATATATATATTAAAAAATAAATTGCTTATTTATGTAGTCCAAAATTGATATGAAATGTCGATCAAATGTCACTACTTCAAAATGGATGAAGTGTGCAATGCTGTATTATAGCCGTCAAGACGTGGTTGTTAAGATAACGCGAATCACGGAGAGTGGACTCGTATATTTGTTAATCGATTAAAGCGAATAAGTTATAATTAATAAATTATTTATTATTTAAATTAAAAATCAAAAGGATTTTTATATATCTAACATAAAACACGTTTTACAGTAAATAATTTAAAAATATATAATATAATTAGCACTAATCATTCTTTTGATGGTCACAAATTAAAATTACTCCACTCTGTTCCTCTTAGAGGATGGATAATGAATAGTTTGGAAACCGTTGAAATCCTAAAAAATCTGAATTCTAGAAACACATTAATAAATAATATCGCATTTCAGTCCACTTCACCACTCCTAGAGCTGTTCGGGAAAAAAAATACCCTTCCCCGCCGCTGACCTGACCTACTAGATTGATAAATTTTGTCAATTAATGTATATTATAGATGTCTCACAGAGACGAAACTGTATTTTTTTTATCAAGGGAGAGTAGGTAAAGAAGTCTTTATGGGTGTACATAGGACTTACGACCTGTCGTACGGTTGGCCTAAGTGATCACTTTACACATATGTAACGTTCGCCATTTCCACCCATGATAGAATAGAAATATATATGTCTCATTTAGCAACATCTGTGGTCATTCAAGGGGAAGGAAAAATTTTGTAGCCGGCCGCGGCGAGGATTCTTGCAACTCACATGTGAAACGTGGCGCATAATTGAAATATACATATCTTCCAAAAAAAATTAATAGATATTCTATCATGGTGGAAAAAAATTAATAGGTATTCTATCATGGGTGGAAATGGCGAACGTTACATATGTGTAAAGTGATCACTTAAGCCAACCGTACGATAGGTCGTAAGTCCTATGTACACCCATAAAGTCTTCTGTACCTACTCTCCCTTAATAAAATTAAAAAATGTATACATTTTCATCTCCGTGAGACATCTATAATATACATTAATTGATTATTGATGTCCCTGTGACAACAATCCAGTTCTGTTCTGAAAAATTTGGACATACTCAAAAATATTCTGGATAAATTTTGTATCTAAGTTAGTTATTATCTATACCTGATAATGAGAGGGACTGCTCCTCTCGAAATTAAAAGTAGTAATTTAATAGCTCATATTGTGTGTGTATTACAAAGTAAAGTAAAACATATTTTAAATTGAACATATTTAAGATAAATAAACAATATAAAATGTAAAAATATAAAATGAACAATATAAAACAAATGAACAATATATATAGACGATGATTAGTACACACGCAAACAGTAATAATTAGAAATCTTTAACAATTTAATAATAGAGTAAAATAAAAATAGACTATCTTTGAACATTTACCTACTGTTTAAGATTCCAGGACAAGAGGATCTTCTAGAAAAGCACTTCTTATCCGATGTCTTCAAAAAAAACATCAATAAGTTTATCCGTTTTTTCTTCATGGATCCTGAATTTTTCACGAAAAACAAATATGAGCTGACGGCAGAGTTTAGTCGGAGTAAAAAGTATCTGTAAGTTGGTAATCGATAAAATGTACTTAAAGGTTTTACAGAATTCTTTAATTCATATATTTATACTTTTGATGAATATTTTCTCTTTTTTAGATTTGATGTAGATAATCCAGATTTCTTCCCTCAGTCCGTCAGGATTAGCGTGGTAGCCTTCATTCTGGAGAGGTCTCAATATACCACGGATTCAAAGGCTGTGTTTGGTTTTGGAATAAATCGTTTAATTTCACAAGAGGTCTACAAAACAGCCTATCCACTGCACGATGTATGGATGTGTTTTTGAAAATTACATAAAAGTCACCTTTTAAAACGATATTCTCTTTGAATAAATAAAAGATTCATGATCATTCAGATGACTTACATAGAAAACCAAAATTTTCAGAACTACGCATCTCTTGCCCGAATTCTTGTTATATTCGTGTATTTATTTCTTGTTATATACGTATATTTGTGTATCCACCATGTAATTATTTATATGGAACTATGCGAATTAGCACCGAAATGTTTTTTCGCCGGCAATTGCTTACGATAATTTATATAATCGGCCACCTAAATTATAATTAAATGAAAAAAATAATGCCTTGTCATTAAAAATAATTTTCAACATTTTTTTTATTAATGATCACCGAAATCATGATGAGACACTTAAAATATTTTGTTTGCGTGTTGATTTATAATAATATGTACCTATATTATTTTTTGTACATTAATTTGCACACTACTGTATATACCTATGAATTTAAATAAAAGTAAGATATTCGATTAGATGCTTAGAACACAAAACACCACATTCGCGTTAATTCTTTTGATTGTACCTACTGTATTCTCTCCACTTCCTGTAAAAATAAGTTTTATTTGATGCGATTATCAGAAGCTTCTGTTAGTATTATATATAAATATATATCAACAGCACGCAAAGATCGAATAAACATGTAAAATGTACCGCATCATTTTTACAGGGTGGATACAAAGAAGCCGGAACAATAAGATTTTACCTCACTAACAAATGGGCAGAATTAAAAAATTGGATATATTATCAGCCCATAGATATTATTAAAGATTACTTCGGTGTTAAATTTGCTCTCTACTTTGCTTGGCTTGGATTTTATACTTGCATGTTGATTCCCGCTTCATTTGTTGGTATCATTTGCTTCATATTTGGATTTGCATCTCTTCATAATAATACCTACAGGTAAATATTAAATGCACATACGAGCATATTTAATAAATCTCGTAAGTGGGCTGATATTGTGGTAATATTTCAAATATGGGAACACAAATATCATCGGCCTATATCTAATTCAGCGTAAGTACCTACGTAAGTTATCGTATTACACTTTTTTTATATTAAAAAATGATAACTCTGTTTATTTTCACTATTTATTTATAACGATTAGCACATATTAAGTAATATTACTAATACTAAAATTAAGACTAAAGGACGACGTGAGGAGTGGGGTGGGAAATTAGAGTCGGCGTGGTCATCAAGCGCAGAAGAAGGGACGTAATAGAAGGTGTTTGAATATTAATTAAATGTTTGTTACTATTAATCGCTAATTTTTCTTAGATATCAACTTTCTTTCCGTTTTTACAAATGTTTATTAAATCTACGCTATCACTATCGAAACGACGACCTTCAATTCTTGCGTGGTCTGCCATTTCTGTAAAGATGGTAATTTTTTTTATTCCTCTCAAGTATTCTTCAATCTCACTGAGCTATTTATTAGTTTGCCGAGAGGAGTTATCAAATACAAATTTATTTTCAATGAATAAAAGAATTTACTACAGCGTTTAAATAAAGGAAAATATTCAGTTTTGTATCTTCCCTGAATAAATTTAAAAAACTAACCTTACTTGGGGTTAGAAATAGGTTGACGATATAACCTTTTTATAACAGTCATAAAAATTAGGCAATTAGGGGAATAACGTGTAACTTTTTTCATTATCCTCATCTTCTGTTACTTGTAGGGTCAGGGCTCATCATTTGTGATTTTTCTATATGTTGGAGTAGGGGATCTTATGTCGGCACTTTTCACTCTGTCCGCCAGTGTGACTCCCGCTACCCACTTTGGAAAATTTATCGCACCCGCCTGGATTCTTACTATAATTCTTTCTATGGTTAAGAAATAAGAAACACTGGAAAATAGAGATAAAATTTAGTCTGTAAATAAACAATTGAGAAAAGAAAACGAGATATTTATAAAGGGTGGGTGGGTTCCAAGGTCGATGAAGTCTAATCACGTGTATAAATATACAGGGTGTCCCGTATCTCGACGTCAAGCCGAAATCGGGTGATAGGCCAAGTCATAATAATCAGAAAAATATTTAAAAAAATTAAAACAACAGTCAGTTAAAACTGAGCAAAGTATTGATTTTGAATACTTGGTTTGGTCAAAAGGTAACATTTGTAACAGTTGGCTTTGAATTTTGGACAAAAGTTTATAGATGCATTATTCAGGATTGCATAATAATAAAAAAATGAATAAAAATAAAGATTTGTAGCAACAGGATTGAAAAGACGGTCACAAGGTGTAGATTTTTTTGTAAATGCTTATAATTTTTAAAACACGTGACTTAGAATTTTTTAAATAATAACTATTATGACAATTAATTATTATCACCCGATTTTGGCTTGACGTCGAGATACGGGACACCCTGTATATAAAATAAGGTGTACAGTGTATTATTGTGAGGGTGTACATTTTTTTTGTCCTTCAACGTTCTTACGCACCTTTAATCAACGTTACATACAAGATTATTCAGAATTTTGTGTGGTGAAAATTAATTTTAATTTTTTTTTCATAATTAATTTATATATTTTTATTTAATACAAAAATAAGAATTAAAATATACCGAATAAAAATATAACTATATTTTCAGCAATGACATTTGTGACAGCAGTTTAAACATTACAATGTGCCCGCAGTGCATCACAGTATGTGACTACTGGAAACTAGATGAATCGTGTGTTCAAGCAAAAATCACTTATTTGTTTGACAATAATTTCACTGTGGCTTTTGCTGTATTCATGTCGTTTTGGGGTAAGTAG
>JADDOH010000375.1:0-37535 GCA_016648135.1 Agrypnia vestita | reverse complement strand
GCCAATCCATTTGACAATTCTCTCCTTCAGGCAGCCGGCTCGGCACTGTCCCGAGCACGGCCTCTTCCCACCTCCCGTGATCCTCTTCACTCAGGGGAGCCTCGTCGCAGACGTTCTCGTGATTCGGCTCCAGCCCGGCGTAGCACGACGGGTGGCGGCCGTCGGTGAATGCAACATCGATATACGAATTTATCAAAAATAAATCTTCTGCATTTAGCATTAACGTATCCAGACATTCGCATTTCCACGGGTTGCCTCGCATATCTACGAAGAGATAATCGGTTCTCACCCGACCATACTGATACTGTTTATAGGTAGTGAAGAAGCGGGGTGAGAGATGTGTGAATCTGTTGTAGGAAACTGAAAGCTTCGTCAGGTCAATCGAAAATAAAATCCCTATCGGTAAATAACTCAATCTGTTTTTACTCAAGTCAATTTCATTCAGTTTCCTCGGGAACCCATGGTAAGGTGACGATATCCGCAAATCCTCGATTTCATTGTTACTCACTAACAATATTCTTAGATTCGCGTTATTGCGGAAAATGTTGTTATCCAAAGTTCGGAGTCTGTTCCCTGATAAGTTCAGCGAGTCCAGCGCTGTGAGGTCCTCGAACCCATACTTGGGAATGTAGTCGATAAGATTGTTAGATATGTCTAAAAATGCCAGTTTGCGTAGGTTAGCGAACACTGATGCGCATACACTTGAGCAGAAGACCGACACCGAAGACAGTTGATTGTTCGACAGATTCAGCGAAATCAAATTGGGCGTCTGCGAGAAGGTCGTCCAGTTCAGCTTACTTATACTGTTGTGTGATAGGTCAAAAATCTCCAGCGAACTGGGCAAACCGTTACCTAGGTGGTCCACGTTGGTCATAATGTTGTACGACATGTTGACTCTATTCATATCGCTGGTCAGACTGATCAGAGCCGCGGCGGTGAGGGAGTTGTGTGACAGGTCCAGATAAGTGATCTTCGCTCCTCTAAATACGTCCTCCGATAGTTGAGTCAACCCCGAATGCGAGATGGTGAGGTCTCGCAGTCCTTTGGCATTCTCGAAACATCTGTCACATAACTTCACTACACTTTGTCTTATGTTTAGGGATACTATTCCTGGGTTTATTACATCAATTTGTTTTAAATCCAGCATTGCATATTCAAAATTCATTGTTTCAATTGTTAATAAATTAATTTTCATAAAAATATCGTTTATGCTTAATTTTCTATTTTTTGAATTGCCATCCATAATAAACAATCCTTGATGCATAATTTCAAATGAAATGGCTGTGGAATGAGGGAAGTCAATCGATAGACGGTTTAAATTTGTCAAGTTTGCTATGTTTGTTGACGCCATAATAGTCCAAGATGCACTCAAAGATTGTAGTTTATTTAAGTGATCCCATGAATTATCTGTTATAAATGCGTGTGTATTGTCACTCAAATCCAAGTCGATCAAAGAACTCGCATTGACAAAAAAATCTGGATGAATGACTATAATATTGCAGCTTTTCAACACCAAGCTCTTGATTTTTTTCCAGTTGTACTTTCTGAAGGAGTCTATCAAGATGGTGTCGAACTCTTCTACTGCCATTTCTACAACTTTAGGTAAAATTGCGTTCAATTTGTGTGTGTAAGATTCACATTTCAGCGTTTCTAATCTCGTGTCCGTGAAGCCGCAGTGAAGGTCGCAGGAGTGGGGGCGCGCCTGCAGAAGCAGCAGCGCCAGCAGCTGGTAGCGGCGGTTGGCGTTAGTCATCATTTCCTTGCTTAGATGACTATTCAATCACTTTGTTTTTGTTTTGTGTGCTCAGAGATCTGCAATAGTTAGACACGGTATCGCGTCAACGAACTGAGTTAGGGACTGCGCGATGTACGCATCGGACTGGACTATCGATAACGGAATGGCACAATGGGGCAAATTTGACCACGCGTAATACTTCAGATTCTTCCTGCGCGATTTTGAAACTCCCCAGTACATAAATATTACCTTCACCATTTATAAAAAAATATATACTTTTTTATGTTTTTTATTATAAACACTGTTTAAAGTAATTACTACTTAATTATTACTTTCAAAATATCATACGTAAAATTTTCGTAGGTCTACTAGTTTACTTTCAAATTTTTTGAATTAAACCATTTATAAACGCCTAAAAATTCCCACTGAAAAATGTCTCTCGTTTTTTTTATGAGTACACATAGCATAGATCTTTTTACTATACACAAATATTGATATTTTAATCTTTTCGAACGCATTCAGAAGATTTTCATTATTCCTAACATTGAATTCCAAAAAGCACGCTAATGTGCCGAGGAATATAAGTACCATAAGATAACTAATTTTGAAGACAAAAGAATGATAAGTGATATGAAATATCTTTACAAATTACTTAACGATCGCATTGACTCGTCTTAAATTCTAAATAAAGCACTATAATATGCCCCATAGGCGAACAATGGCACCACTAAATTTTCACTTGGATCAGTGGAAAACTAACTACGGCAAAAACTCAATGAATAACCATATTATTTTCTGGTTTGTGGCCTCTGTGGAATTGTGCCATGTTTTTACGACCTTTCTGTCCGATGTTTTGGATTCCATTGCAGGGTCCATCATCAGGAATTATTAAAACCAGAAGATTCTGAGCGGCCGTGAAAACCTTAGAATATTCTTTACCATATTATTGAAACCTATAACATGGCTTATTCAGATTTTGACATCTTTTGTTTAAGTTTTGAGCAGTTAATTAAAACTTTAGGGGTAAACTTGCGAGGTGACAGCGGCTGACCAGGTTTAATGTGATTGGCTAAGTTTCTATCTTTTTTGTTACTCCCTTTCTTTTAACTCATAGCGTCTGCGGTTTGTTGTCTGCCGGAAAAACTTTGGATCGATTTTTAACCCTTGTTATCCAATCGAGCTGAAACTTTGCAGGCTCGTGACGATGATAAAAATATTTTTTTTTATTTTCGTTTAAAAAATTTTCGTTTAAAAAACTTTAATAATTATAGTATAATTTTGGATTTTTCGTAATTATAATGGTTTTTTCAAATTAAAATCAATACAAATGTGTATTGAGTCCGACGCGTGCAGTAGGCATGAAACCTGATTCAATGAGAAAGGGAGTAAAATAAAAACTTAGATTTGTGAGTTAAATTTTTATAATGATTATGCTCTCATAAAGCGAAACACGTCTCAAATAAATCAAACAAACTGAAAAAAAAATGTTATCAAAGCATTCTACACACTTTTTTGCGGAACAGTAAATTTGCCTTATCCATTCAAACATTGTTACTGCGTTGAATACCATATTTAAAAAATTTCAACGTCTCCTCGACTAGCTTTTAAAAAAGAAGAAGTTTTTTGTTAGCCAAGTCATTGTCTATATCATAAATAAGTAAAATTAAGACGATCAAAATTACATTATGTATGTGGTGGTCAACATCACCCCGTTTTATGTTGTAGGATAAATCATGTATCAAAATAAGATAAACGATAACCTCTTGCCGTACAAAAAAATAATAATGCTCTTATATAATATTATGAGCATGAAGGAAAATAAAATTTTAAAAATGTTGACTTTAAACCAAGGGCGGATCCAGCTTTGGAGCCAGGAGGGGTCACATAGTCGTGGTCAAGTCACAAGAATTTATAATTTAATTTTGATAATAATAGATACAGGTAAAAAATAGGTATTTTATTAATAAATGTAAGTACTGAAGGTACTTAAAAATACCTACCTATATTTAAATAACAAAATCAATTTTTCTTATACGTCTTCTCCCGAAACACGTTATCACTTCATCTACTTCAATGGGTACGTTTTTATGGACGTGCAGTGCCAGTCTGGTTAAACGTTCTTCAACCATTGAAGCTCTTAGCCACGATTTGATTCTTCATAACGTAGAGAAAGATCTTTCCGCTGTCGCTACACTAACAGGTAGTGTAGCCATAATACATAAAAAATTTCTTATATTAGGATACATCTCAATATCGCAATTTAAAATAAGGTCAGAAATCGACTGCGGTATGTCCTGACTCCGCTGGCACTTCACCATCCACAGCCGATATTCGTTTCCAACGACAGAAACTGGAGTATTATCTAGTAACAATGTATAATCGGTTGCTAGTTGTTTCACAGTTTGATTACTGTATTCGCTTTTTGGCATGAAGACGCTGGCGGCCGTGGCGGTGGCGCGGTAAAATTCAAATGTTCGATGCATTTGTTCCCGAATAATGAATGCGTTTGCCATCAAACAAAGTATTATATTAAATTAATTAAATATTGAAAGTACTTAAATAAAATCTTTATTGTGACAAAAAATATATAAAAACATTATGTTTAACAATTTTAAATAGTGGTCCACCTAGGTCCTGGACCCAGCCCAGGGGGGGTCATGACCCCCATGACCCCCCCCCTGGATCCGCCCATGCTTTAAATAAACTTTCATATAACACTAATCACTAGACACTTTAGCAGGAACACGAACTATTCCGTAATTCGCACTAATTTCGCAATAGTTTATTTATATTGACTCTGGCACACTTTAGTGATTTATTTCAATGGTTTTATACTTATATATATATTATGAAAAACTCAAAAACAAATACAATGAACATATAATTAAGTTACATATACATAGATCAATCGAATATATTACCAGCGAAATTCACAATAATATATTACGCAAATTCTGTACTGTGTAAAATATAAAACATATATACAGCACGATTAAATAGATTTTTACTTATTATTCCCAACCATGTTAGCTACGTATATCAATAATATTTTCCTTTTAGAGAAATTTGATGAAGTTGGCACAAGTTTTATATTGAATCGAGTCAAATAGAAGTGAAGCTTGAAGAAAGAAGAAGATTACTTAAAAGGAAAAGACCTGTAATAGCATTTTTTAATTATTTTTTTATTTATTTACATCAATTTATTTACATTAACTTTAGTAATTTTTTTTAATAAAGTAATATTCGTCATTAGGTCCTTGTTTACATTTCGTTTCCTTAAAGTATTATTCATTATCTATATATATATAAAAAGAAACCCGTGTTTCCCTACCCGCCAAGTTTTCTCCACAGCCACCCACCGATGGTTATGGTGGTGGATAGACCTTGGTGCCACACCGAAAATATGCGAGTTTGGTGAGGGTGGCTGAGCATGGATGGGAGTGGGTGATGAAAATGTGCTTTCTAGCACATTGTTTTTTATGGGAAGGCCGCAAATGCTTCAGATTGTTTCAAAATAGTCGCCCCGACTGTGTCGGTGAGTCTAGAAGGTTACGGAAAAACCTGCTCTAGAAAGTTCTGGAAGGAGAAGGTTCTAGAAAATTCCAGAAAGTTCTATAAGGTTCTAAACTGAGTGGCGAAATGTGTCGATGTGTCCAGAAGGTTCCTGTACATTCCGATAAATTTCTTGAAAGTTCTGGAAGGAGAATGTTCTAGAAGGTTTGCGAAAGTTCTATGATGATCCAAACAGTGTACGTGTGCGAAGCCGCGCGGGCACAGCAAGTTCTTTATAAATGCGGACGGCTTGGTACCTATTTGTGAAGTGATCTGGAATTACGAGTGCGAAATTAGTGTAAATTAAGGAACAGTGCTCTAGTTATACAGTAATCTCCTTTCCATGGTATTCACCAGCCGTCAAACTCGACTGTCTTCAACCCGATGCCGTCGCTGCTCATACAGACAACGTTGTTTCTCAAACTTTCTCATAAAGGTATTTTCGTGTGTTCCAATGGTTTCTAGATTATTAATCTTCTAAAACCAGTTCGTTTTATTTCTAGAATTTTCGATATATACTGTATAGATTGTCAGGTTGTATTATAAATCTCCCTTAATTTATCGTACTCCAATCTCACTATCAGAAAGGCCAAGAATAGTCCCCTGGAAATGACAAACGAGACGACGATACCCTTGCCTTAAAAATGTATTTTAAGGCAAGGGCATCGACTAGATACATATTATGCAAATATGTTTATAAAATATAGACGGCTTTTTCTTGATGGTTTAGTTTCGTAGTCTGTTCCATTTACAAGATTAATGTATTCCTTATCGAGGAGTTTTACGGGCACTGGGTAATGTTCTCAAGGCTAATCATTTATTTTATTGAAAAAAAAACATCTTTCTCGTCACGATTCCGGTGAGAATTTAGTATTCCCGCGTCATCTTTCTTTGTTAAATCTAGTACCATTATTTTAGAACATTAATAATACCGACATTCTGGCACGAACATCGGGCAAAGTACTTTAAATAGACGATAGACAGGGACGTCCTGAGGATATAGACAAGTAAGGCAGTGCTTTTAAAGGCTGCAAATACTATGGGGGATGCTAATATTAGATTTTTTTTATATATCAACGGTTTATACCTATTACAGTAAAATAAACTTATATATGTCTAAATTACAATGATCTGCTTACATGATCATTTAAAAATGTCATCATCATATATATTAAAAAAATAGTGCATATTGGCCGATATATGTTTATATATTTGTTTGATTGTTTGTAACCAAAAGTTACATTTCCATTTTTTTCGGTTTTTTTCTCCGTTTTCGCGCGCTTTTTTGAGGTTTTCTCTGCGAGTGTCCACGATAAAAATATTTTGTAAAAAGAATATGAAAGATTGTTAATTTCCGCATCCAAATTTTGAGCTTTTATTTTTCTTCTTCTTCTTATTCTTTTTCTACGCCCGTTTTAGTGAAAATGGGTTTTTCTAGCATTTTTTCGTCAGTTTTCAAAATTTTTAAATTCGAATCGGTGAAAATATAGATAATTATGTTAAGCATATAATCTAATTATTAATTTATTTTTTAAAAATTTATTTCGTTTTTACGTACTTTTTGCAAACTTTGCGTTTCCTTTCATCACGTTTTTTTCTAAAAGTACAAGGAATATTTTAATTTTAAAAAAAGATTATGAAAGACCCTTACGCTGGCGTAAAACTAAAATTAGAATCATATTTTAGTACTTCTTCTTCTTCTTTTTTTTGAACTTTGAAATTTTAACTATATTATGACAAATATCTCGATAAGTGTTTGAGATAATTGGTTGGAAATGATACTGTTGATGCGTATTAGTATGTTGTAAACGATACAATAATAATATTTAACATTTTTTAATTTTTTAATTTTTTACGATTTTTTTAGTGATTTCTTTGTTTAGCGCATAACTCGACGAATTCTAAATGAAAATACGATATTTTGAATTCTAATGATGAGTTAGACTATACTGTACCTGTACTAAAAAAAACATAACGATCGACATCGTTTTACTTAGTTTTTTTTGCAATTATCCTTCGCTAAAAATACAATTTTTAAAATAAATATAAAATAATGTGGAACAATATACCCCGACGCCAGCTCTCCGCCAACTCTCATATTATTTGCATGGAAAATTGTTCTTATTTCAAATGCATGATAAAGTCGGTGAAATAGCTTTGACATGTCAGAACAAAATATGACATTTCAAATAAAATACTTTTCATTGATTTTCAAAATGGTTTATCTGATCATTACGCTTATTTACAGAGAAAAAAAGATTACAACAAGAATGCGTCAAATGTTTTTCATTATTTTTAAGAGAAATTAAAAAGGTTATAGAGAAAATTAACGGCCACCAAAGCCATTTAATAAATGCTGTTCTTTGTTAGAATATGCAATGCAATATTTGCGAAAATCCTCAGCTGTTTTGAATATTCGTATGATTTTACTTTAAATATGTTTTTTGAAGACAAATATCTGAATTAATACAGCATTAAATCATTAAAAAATTTCATATAATTAAAGGTTCACAAGTTGGTTTGTGTTTTTTATAAAAACACTTAATCCATTGGATGAATTTTATAAAAAGCGAACCAAATTAACATCTTCTGTCACGAAAAATTGACGAAAATCCTATCGAAATTTATCATTGACCGCCAGTCACAGACAATTAAATTATGAAATGTCAGTTCCATACAAAAAATGCGCGTTGTTGAAATTAAAAATGTAACGTCTCGGTATATTTTTGATGAATAATACATCTGTTGTAAAAAATATAAAGTTTAAAATATGATTTATCGATTTTGACAAGAAAAAAATATTTTTTAATTCAGTATAGTTGTAAAAGATTAAATCTAAGAAATATAGTGTTCGAAAATATTTATTTCAATCAGCTGTTTTCGATTCAAATATTTTTAAACATGTTAGGCATAATGGTTGAGAGACATTTTCGTGTGTGCATATTAAATTAGGTACCTACATATGTGTTAAATAAAAATATATTGAAATCATTTAAGTGAGGTTTCTCAGCGGGTTTTTATGCCACAATTTTTAAAACAATTACAAAAGACAAGTCTTTGCCGCGTGATTTTTTCTAAACGTTTATTTTATTCTTCTTCTTTTTCTTTCGTTTCCATGCTAGATCTCCTGGAATTTCATTTTTACTCATATCTCGGTGTTGTGCGATCAGATTCAAAATTAAAGTATGACGTTTTGTGACGAATCCGGCCATCTTTTTTTTTTACGTACAAAGTTTTTGCATAGCTTTCTTTCTCGCGAAAATGCAAAAATAAAACACAAAGTTTTTGCATAGCTTTCTTTCTCGCGAAAATGCAAATATAAAACACCGTTTTAGGCGTCGTTTTAAAAATTAGAGACGCCATCATTTGCGCATTTTTATGAAACTTTTTCACCCCCTCCACTTTCCTAAGTACCTAACCAAGGTCGAAATATATAATGATGCAATATAGTATATAATTTTTTAGGATTACAACGTACAAGTTACAGAATCATGTATCAATAACATGCACCACCGAGAATAATTTCAGAATTTCAAGTTTTTCATTACTTTTTTTATTTAGATGTGTAGTAACGATTAAGGAAAAGCGTTTGAGAGAAAAATATTATACAGGGTGTTTTTTATGATGAAGTTGAGATTTTTTACGAAATTGTGGTTATGTTAGGTTTAATTAGGTTAGGTTAGGTAAGGTTAGGTTAGGTTAGGTTAGGACAGGTCAGGTTAGGTTAGGTTAGGGTTTTTGGGTTTTTCATGGATACCTCCGCGAAGCGATGCTCGATTTCGAAAATTTAAAAAGTCCCGTACGGGCGCAGATTGGGAAATATTATATAAAGTGTTTTTTTATTTAGATATGTCGTAACGATTTCGGAAAAGCGTTTGAGTGAGAAATATTATACAGGTTGTTTTTTATGATGAAGTTGCGTCTTTTTACGAAATTGTGGTTGTGTTAGGTAAGGTTAGAATAGGTTATTGGACAGGGTGTTTTTATGATGAAATTGCGCATTTTCCCGAAACGAGTTGTTGCATAGATGTGACGTCATGATTTCGGGAAGGTGCTTGGGTGGAAAATATTATTCAGGGTGTTTTTTATGATGAATTTGCGCGTTTCTTCGAAATTAGCTTTGCAGGGGGGGTTTAATTTTATTAGTATTTTTGTTAAGTTGTGACGTCACGATTTCGGAAAGGTGCTTGGTTGGGAAATATTATACAGGGTGTTTTTAATGATGATAATATTTTAAGAATTGGGAAATTGCGCGTTTACGAATGAGCTTTTGCATAGATGTGATGTCACGATTTTGAAAAGGCGCTTGGGTGGGAAATATTATACAGGGTGTTTTTTTATGCAATCTGTGATCATGTTTATCTGTGATCACTCTAATTTTTTTTTTTGGATTTTAGATTTTCAACATTGATGACGTATTTTTTTGGGGATTTCTTTTTATACAGGGTGTTTTTTATGATGGTAATAATGTAAAATTGCATAAATGCGCATTTTATCGTAATTAGCTTCGCAAGGGGGATTATATTTTATGATTATTTAAGAAATATTCTACAGTGTTTTTTAGTTTTTGACGTCACATTTTGGGGATTTTGAATAATTTAAGCGTGACGTTACGTTTTAGCCGTTTGGAAAATTATATACAGAGTTGACATTTTGAAAAATTGTCAAAGTGTTTTGTCCTAAATATTTTTTTTTCAAAAACCAAATACCAAAATTTTTTTTTTAAACCAAAACACAATTTTTTTTTCCAAATACAAATAAACAAAATCAAAAAACCAAAATGCAAATTTTTTTTTTGTCTCATTAGTACTCTAAAATTGGAAATATATATTTTCTTAGGTTAATTTGCTTCCAGATTCTTAGGTAAGTTTAGGTTAGGTTGGGAAAGGTTAGGTTAGGTTGGGTTTGGTTGGGTTAGGATAGGTTAGGTTTAGTTTGGTTGGGTTAGGTTAGGTTGGGTTAGGTTAGGTAAGGTTAAGTTAGGTTTTGGTTTTTGGGTTTTTCATGGATATCTCCGGAAAGCGATGCCCGATTTCGAAAATTTAGAAAGTCCTAGACGGGCGCAGCCCGTCCGCGCCTTCCCAGCAAGCAAAGCCGCGCGGCGGCACAAGTCAGCCGGTGCAGCGGGCGTCTTCGACCGCAAAGCGGGAGCTCTCTCACTTTTGCGCGGCTTTGGGCGCGCAGCGGCTTCTTCTTACACCCTACGGTTTTTAAAATTCGAAGTTCTCACCCCCATACAAGATCTTTCACAACTCGGTCATTTATAATCCGATTTCAATTAAAAAAAATACCACAGATAGCTCTCATCTTCTTCTATCGAATATTATAATCTGGCACAGTCTGCCGCCAGGCTAAATTGCACGCGTAGTCGTGCAACGGGCACCTAGTCATATATATTAAAAAAATAGTGCATATTGGCCGATATATGTTTATATAAATGTTTGTAACCAAAAGTTACATTTCGATTTTTTTCGGTTTTTTTCTCCGTTTTCGCGCGCTTTTTTGAGGTTTTCTCTGGGAGTGTACACGATAAAAATATTTTGTAAAAAGAATATGAAAGATTATTAATTTCCGCATCCTTTATTTTATTTTTCTTCTTCATCCATCTTTTATTTTTCTTCTTCTTCTTTTTCTTTTTCTACGCCCGTTTGAGTGAAAATTGGTTTTTCTAGCATTTTGTCGTCAGTTTTCAAAATTTTTAAATTCGAATCGGTGAAAATATAGATAATTATGTTAAGCATATAATCTAATTATTAATTTATTTTTTAAAAATTTATTTCGTTTTTACGTACTTTTTGCAAACTTTGCGTTTCCTTTCGTCACGTTTTTTTCTAAAAGTACAAAGAATATTTTGATTCTAAAAACAGATTATGAAAGACTCTGACGCTGGCGTGAAAATAAAATTAGAATCATATTTTAGTACTTCTTCTTCTTCTTTTTTTTCAACTTTGAAATTTTAACTATATTATGACAAATATCTCGATAAGTGTTTGAGATAATTGGTTGGAAATGATACTGTTGATGCGTGTTAGTATGTTGTAAACGATACAATAATAATATTTAACATTTTTTAATTTTTTACGATTTTTTTAGTGATTTCTTTGTTTAGCGCATAACTCGACGAATTCTGGATGAAAATACGATATTTTGAATTCTAATGATGAGTTAGACTATACTGTACCTGTACTAAAAAAATCATAACGATCGACATCGTTTTACTTAGTTTTTTTTGCAATTATCCTTCGCTAAAAATACAATTTTTTAAATAAATATAAAATAATGTGGAACAATATACCCCGACGCCAGCTCTCCGCCAACTCTCATATTATTTGCATGGAAAATTGTTCTTATTTCAAATTAGTGATAAAGTCGGTGAAATAGCTTTGACATGTCAGAACAAAATATGACATTTCAAATAAAATACTTTTCATTGATTTTCAAAATGGTTTATCTGATCATTACGCTTATTTACAGAGAAAAAAAGATTACAACAAGAATGCGTCATATGTTTTTCATTATTTTTAAGAGAAATTAAAAAGGTTATAGAGAAAATTAACGGCCACCAAAGCCATTTAATAAATGCTGTTCTTTGTTAGAATATGCAATGCAATATTTGCGAAAATCCTCAGCTGTTTTGAATATTCGTATGATTTTACTTTAAATATGTTTTTTGAAGACAAATATCTGAATTAATACAGCGTTAAATCATTAAAAATTACATATAATTAAAGGTTCACAAGTTGGTTTGTGTTTTTTATAAAAACACTTAATCCATTGGATGAATTTTATAAAAAGCGAACCAAATTAACATCTTCTGTCACGAAAAATTGACGAAAATCCTATCGAAATTTATCATTGACCGCCGGTCACAGACAATTAAATGATGAAATGTAAGTTCCATACAAAAAATGCGCGTTGTTGAAATTAAAAATATAACGTCTCGGTATATTTTTGATGAATAATACATGTGTTGTAAAAAATATAAAGTTTAAAATATGATTTATCGATTTTGACAAGAAAAAAATATTTTTTAATTCAGTGTAGTTGTAAAAGATTAAATCTAAGAAATATAGTGTTCAAAAATATTTATTTCAGTCAGCTGTTTTCGATTCAAATATTTTTAAACATGTTAGGCGTAATGGTTGCGAGACATTTTCGTGTGCGCGTATTAAATTAGGTACCTACATATGTTTTAAATAAAAATATATTGAAATCATTTAAGTGAGGTTTCTCAGCGGGTTTTTATGCCACAATTTTTAAAAAAATTACAAAAGACATTTGCCGCGTGATTTTTTCTAAACGTTTATTTTATTATTCTTCTTCTTATTTCGTTTCCATGCTAGATCTCTTGGAATTTCATTTTTACTCATATCTCGGTGTTGTGCGATCAGATTCAAAATTAAAGTATGACGTTTTGTGACGAATCCGGCCATCTTTTTTTTTACGTACAAAGTTTTTGCATAGCTTTCTTTCTCGCGAAAATGCAAAAATAAAACACCGTTTTAGGCGTAGTTTTAAAAATTAGAGACGCCATCATTTGCGCATTTTTATGAAACTTTTTCACCCCCTCCACTTTCCTAGGTACCTAACCTAGGTCGAAATATATAATGATGCAATATTGTATATAATTTTTTAGGATTACAACGTACAAGTTACAGAATCATGTATCAATAACATGCACCACCGAGAATAATTTCAGAATTTCAAGTTTTTCATTACTTTTTTTATTTACATGTGACACATGTAACGATTAAAGAAAAGCGTTTGAGAGAAAAATATTATGCAGGGTGTTTTTTATGATGAAGTTGAGATTTTTTACGAAATTGTGGTTATGTTAGGTTTAATTAGGTTAGGTTAGGTTAGGTTAGGTTACGACAGGTCAGGTTAGGTAAGGTTAGGTTAGGTTAGGTTAGGTTGTGGTTTTTGGGTTTTTCGTGGATACCTCCGCGAAGCGATGCTCGATTTCGAAAATTTAAAATGTCCCGTACGGGCGCAGATTGGGAAATATTATATAAAGTGTTTTTTTATTTAGATATGTCGTAACGATTTCGGAAAAGCGTTTGAGTGAGAAATATTATACAGGTTGTTTTTTATGATGAAGTTGCGTCTTTTTACGAAATTGTGGTTGTGTTAGGTTAGGTTAGGTTAGAATAAGTTATTGGACAGGGTGTTTCTATGATGAAATTGCGCATTTTCCCGAAACGAGTTGTTGCATAGATGTGACGTCATGATTTCGGGAAGGTGCTTGGGTGGAAAATATTATTCAGGGTGTTTTTTATGATGAATTTGCGCGTTTCTTCGAAATTAGCTTTGCAGGGGGGGTTTAATTTTATTATTATTTTTGTTTAGTTGTGACGTCACGATTTCGGAAAGGTGCTTGGTTGGGAAAT
The DNA here is from genome assembly GCA_016648135.1 of Agrypnia vestita. Taxonomy (NCBI): domain Eukaryota; kingdom Metazoa; phylum Arthropoda; class Insecta; order Trichoptera; family Phryganeidae; genus Agrypnia; species Agrypnia vestita. The sequence continues at coordinate 23,858 of JADDOH010000375.1, read as the reverse complement.
ATTATACAGGGTGTTTTTAATGATGATAATATTTTAAGAATTGGGAAATTGCGCGTTTACGAATGAGCTTTTGCATAGATGTGATGTCACGATTTTGAAAAGGCGCTTGGGTGGGAAATATTATACAGGGTGTTTTTAATGATGATAATATTTTAAGAATTGGGAAATTGCGCGTTTACGAATGAGCTTTTGCATAGATGTGATGTCACGATTTTGAAAAGGCGCTTGGTTGGGAAATATTAAACAGGGTGTTTTTAATGATTTATAATATTTTAAGAATTGGGAAATTGCGCGTTTACGAATGAGCTTTTGCATAGATGTGATGTCACGATTTTGAAAAGGCGCTTGGGTGGGAAATATTATACAGGATGTTTTTTAATTTTCGACGTCACATTTTGGGGATTTTTAATAATTTTAGCGCGACGTCACGTTTAAGCCGTTTGGAAAATTACTTACAGAGTTGACATTTTGAAAAATTATCAAAGTATTTTTTTTTTCAAAAATCAAAAGCTTATAAATATTATACAGGATGTTTTTTTATGCAATCTGTGATCATGTTTATCTGTGATCACTCTAATTTTTTTTTTTGGATTTTAGATTTTCAACATTGATGACGTATTTTTTTGGGATTTTTTTTTTATACAGGGTGTTTTTTTATGATGGTAATAATGTAAAATTGCATAAATGCGCATTTTATCGTAATTAGCTTCGCAAGGGGGATTATATTTTATGATTATTTAAGAAATATTCTACAGTGTTTTTTAGTTTTTGACGTCACATTTTGGGGATTTTGAATAATTTAAGCGTGACGTTACGTTTTAGCCGTTTGGAAAATTATATACAGAGTTGACATTGTGAAAAATTGTCAAAGTGTTTTGTCCTAAATATTTTTTTTTCAAAAACCAAATACCAAATTTTTTTTTTTTAAACCAAAACACAATTTTTTTTCTAAATACAAATAAACAAAATCAAAAAACCAAAATGCAATTTTTTTTTTGTCTCATTAGTACTCTAAAATTGGAAATATATATTTTCTTAGGTTAATTTGCCTCCAGATTCTTAGGTTAAGTTTAGGTTGGGTTGGGAAAGGTTAGGTTAGGTTGGGTTTGGTTGGGTTAGGATAGGTTAGGTTTAGTTTGGTTGGGTTAGGTTAGGTTGGGTTAGGTTAGGTTGGGTTAGGTTAGGTAAGGTTAAGTTAGGTTTTGGTTTTTGGGTTTTTCATGGATATCTCCGGAAAGCGATGCCCGATTTCGAAAATTTAGAAAGTCCTAGACGGGCGCAGCCCGTCCGCGCCTTCCCAGCAAGCAAAGCCGCGCGGCGACTGTTGTCAGCCCGTGCAGCGGGCGTCTTCGACCGCAAAGCGGGAGCTCTCTCACTTTTGCGCGGCTTCGGGCGCGCAGCGGCTTCTTCTTACACCCTACGGTTTTTAAAATTCGAAGTTCTCACCCCCATACAAGATCTTTCACAACTCGGTCATTTATCATCCGATTTCAATTTAAAAAAATACCACAGATAGCTCTCATCTTCTTCTATCGAATAATATAATCTGGCACAGTCTGCCGCCAGGCTAAATTGCACGCGTAGTCGTGCAACGGGCACCTAGTAATATATATTAAAGTTGTAAGGTAGTTTCCGCGATATATGTTTGTCACATCGAATTATTGACATTTGCCGTTTTTTTGCGTTTTTTGACTTTTTTTTCGCACATATTTATCGTTTTCTCCGCGAGTTTACGCGATATTCAAAATTTTTTTTAAAAATATAAAGGAAAACTCTTTGACACGTGAGATTTTATAAAAAAAATATTCTTTTTCTTCTAATGTCGTTTCTATGCCTGTTAGAGTGAAAAGTCGTTTTTGCCTCATATCTTTGTGAGTTTTTCGAAATTTTGGAATTTTAAACTTGATTATGATGGACACGCCGATAACACGTGGTTTCTAATTCATCATTTTTTCCTTCTTATCCTTATACACTTTTTTATACACTTTTACACATTTTCGGCCTTTTTTGACAAAGCCGTTTTTTGGGGTTTTTTCGGCTTTTTTTTCGCACGTTTTTACCGTTTTCTCCGCGAGTATACAAGCTAATAACAATTTTTAAAAAGAATACAAAGGGCAAATTCTTACTGCGTGTTTTTTTCTAAAAATTTATTTTCTTCTTTTTCTTTTTTAGTTTCTATGCTCGATGGCGTGAAATTTCGTTTTTACTGCACATCTCGGTGTCTTGTGATCGGATTAAAAAAAAAAGTATTACGTTTTGTGCCGAATCCGGTCATCTTTTTTTCATACGTACATCAATTTTGCGTAGCTTTCTTTCTCGCCGAAATACAAAAATAAATCCCCGTTTTCAGTCCGTTTTCGCGAGGGCGCCGTTTCTACGACTGTAGGCGTAGTTTTAACGAAATTAAAAAATCGAGTACCAGGTTCAAACAACAGTTGGAGGTGCCATCTTTTGCGCATAATTTTAATTTTTTTCACCCCCTCCACTTTTCTCGGTACGCAACCAAAGTTGAAATTTTCGTTTCTTTAATAACTCGGTCAGAAAAAACCGGACAGACACGCAAGTGGCATCACCGCGTGGCGCTTGACGGTGCGCATCTTTTCTATTGAAAATAATTACTTCCAAACGCGTGTCCAAGCAGCTGCAATCTTTTTAGTGCCTTTTTTTGGCGTTTTTTATATTTTTGTATGCTGCTCCGCGTCGGGGAGGCCTACATTCACCCGCGATATTTCAATCGATAGAAGAAAAGTGCAGCTAAGGAGTCTAGCAAAAAATATTGTCCCAAAATGAAACGTTTTTGCGTGACGGAAGCTTACATCCGGATTTCACCATTTCAGCCGTAGCTTCGCAGCAGTAAGGCCAATTTCAAATCTAAAAAATACGTTTTGTAGGGCCCAGTTTTTCACAGATGACTCTATTTTTAGATTTTTTTTATCTTTATTTTTAGAAAAGTTATAAGCTTAACAAGACGATAAATGTAATAGATAATTCTAGATTTTCTTTTGTTTTCCCGAAACGCATCGTTTCCCAGTGGAATGTATTTATTAATACGATTTATTTAATTTTCTTCAGTACTGGGAGACCTCCCATCGTGCGCGGATGCCGCGCTAAATTTTTTAATATTTTTACGTAAATTTAATTGAATTTTTTTCGAATCACGATTATACTTTTTCAAAAAATAATTGTACATACATTTTTAGTTTTCTGTTATTCCCTACGAATAATATTTTTAAAGATTGAAAACTTAACTAATGTTTTTTAATATATCATTTTTAAAAATAATATTTTTCAGTACATAAACAATTTTTGCTAAATTTTTCAATTCTCAAAAGCTATAAGAATGCGATTTATGGATTTTTGTTGGAAACATCTTAATTGTCAAAATCTAATCTATTAATTTGTTTGGAGACTTATCCTTTTATGGTTATTTATTAAATTATTACTTGGGTCTTTTTAATTTTGAAATATTGTTAACTTCTTTATAGTATTTATATTTCTTTTATATTTACTTTTCTATATATATCGGAATATCTTTTCATTTAAATCATTTTGAAAAGTTTTTTGTTATTTTTTTAAAGGCCTCAATTTTTTTTATTTTATATTATTTAGAATTTTAACAGCTTATTCTTTAAAATAAATATAATATATGTGGGGTATAAAAGCGAAGGCAGCAATATCGAAAAAAAATTAGATGTAATCATCGAGGATTATTAATTTATAATATACTGAATTCGATATTTTATATGAAATAAATTTACAGAAAACATGATTTTGGAAGGGACAGATACATAAAATCTAAAATATAGTACATTTTAAATGAGTCGATATCGGTGAATGCTTTCAAAACATTTTTTTAAATTTTTTGGACGCTGCTACCTTTGCTTTTATATATGAGACGCCACATATGTGATAAATAAAAATATCAAGGGCCTGTTGTTTGATCAGAAGTTAGAGTAATAGTTAAGAAAAAAGCATAGTTTTTGCATTCTCTTCCAATCAAAATACCCGTTTTCGTAAAAATCTATGCTTTTTTCATAAATATTACTTCTGATCAAACAACAGGCCCTAAGCCAATTAAAATAATTCGCTTGATGAATTTAGAATGCATTGTAATAAAAGATAGAGAAAACATAATATATGTAGCAGGAGTAATGAAAAGATTGAAGAAAGAAATTGTTTGAATAAATGAGATATACGAGTACATTAATGCATAAGGGAAGTATGTAAATTTATTTCCAGAGGGAAAGGAAGGTAGGCGGAAATGGATTTCTAGGGTTTCCACATGTAGTTTTTTTTTTTTACAAAGCCCTATTTGGCGTATTTTTTTTACTTTTTTCGGACATATTTCCGAATTTCTCTGCAAATATGAAAGATAATGACAATTTAAAAAAATACGAAAGAAAAGTCGTTGCCGCGTGACATTTTTGTAAAATTTATTTTCTTCTTATTCTTATTTTGTTGCTTGGTTCATTTCGTTTTTACCTCATATTATTTATTGTATTGTGATCGGATTCAAAATTGAAGTATGACGTTTTGTGCCGAGTCTGGCCATCTTTATTTTTTTGTATGCAATGATTGCTATATTTTTAAATTTTTTCTATCTTTATATATAAAAAAATTATAATCAAAATTTTTTTTTCGATACGTGTGTTTGAAAGTTTTTTAATGAGATTTTATTTTTATTTTGACGTGAGCCGGATTTCGACAATATAAAAAATGCATATTTTTCAGCTATTTTCTTCTCAGGGATCTCTCTTTTATAGTATTAAATTAATTTTTTTCTCTCTTCGTTATTTTCTGACAGATTTGAATTTTGAAAACTGTTTTTTTATTTTGTTTAATGTAGTGTTTTTTTAAATTTATTTCTTATTTTTTTGGATAAGCCATTGTTTAAAAATAAACTAAAATATTTTTTTTATAAAAAGTCGAAAAAGATTTTATTGATATGTTAATTTTATATTTAATTTTAAAAAAGCATTTATTTTTATTTCTACTTTGGATACATAATCTTTTACATATTCATTCATATTTTTCCATTTACGACCTAACCTAACCTGACCTATAATAAATAATTTTCTTTTACGCACACAATGATTTTAAAACTGACAAATCTATGAAAATATTCCAAGCTTCGGAGGCACGTTTTGACCATATAGCGGTCGTCACGGCCGCGCATCTATCGCCTCGGCAGCGCAGCGGTCGCTACGGCTGCGCAGCGGTCGTCATGGACGCGCAGCGGTCGCCATGGCCGCGCAGTGGCACTCACGCAAAAAACCAAAATCAAAAACCGAAATAGAAAAACCTAATTTAAAAAACCAAAATTAAAAAATAAAATAAAATTCAACAAAACAGAAATAAAATCAAAAACATTTTTTTTTCAAGATTTTGTAAGATCGGCCATCCTTATATATTTTTTTTTTTGATAATTCAATTATCATAAAAGTATAATATATAAGAAAATATTTTCTTTCACCCGAGTTTCACGGTTTCGACCGTAGTTTCGCGGCGAGACTTTAATTTTTTTCTGACATTCACGATCTGTAGAATTTAAAATTACCTACCTTTCTACATTTTTGTTTTTTTTCTAACTTTATTTTTAGAAAAGTTAGAAACGATTTCAATTTTTATAGATCAACTTAGACATCTGTTGAGTTTTTTTAAAAGCTCGAGTTTTCGATACATTTTTGGTGTTTAGTTTTTTGGCTGTAACTCCGAAACGCCATTTTATTCGGTAATATGGCATGGTATTTTTAACATGGCAGGCTTCAAAATTATGTTCCCAGTTTTGCGATTTTAGCCGTGGCTTTGCAATAAGAATGTTACAAAATTTTTTATTAAATAAAATCTGTACAAGTTAACGTGATATATATTTCTGCATTTTTAGTTTTTTCTTATCTATTTTTTTTAGAAAAGTTATTAAAGAAATAATTATTTCCATTTTTTCTGGGGCCAGGTAGACATCTATTGAAAATTTTTTGAAGCTCGAGATATCGGTAAATTTTTGATGTTTACTTTATTGGCTGTAACTTCTAAACGCGTCATCCTATTTTAGTCATCGATATCTCGATCGATAGGAAAATAGTGTCTCTATCGATCATATTGAAAATAATTTTAGTACAATTACAGAGCTCAGTATTACGTACGCTTTCATCCGAGTTTTGTGGTTTTGACTGTGGCTTCGCGGGAAATTTTTTAATTCTTATTCTTAAAATCACAATCTGTAGAATTTAACGTTATCTATTTTTCGGCATTTTTATTTATTTTTTATCACTATTTTGAGAAAAGTTATAAAATAAAATATAAAAAAAATCGCTCAAAATTTCGCGGTTTTGGGCGTGGCTTCGCAATGAGGATGTAAAAAAAATTATATTTGATAAAATCTTTACAAGTTAACGTGATGTATCTTTTTGCGTTTTTAGTTTTTTTCTATCTATTTTTTTAGAAAAGTTATTAAAGAAAATATTTATTTCCATTTTCCGGGGCCAGGTAGACATCTATTGACAATTTTTTGAACCTCGAGATATCGGTAAATTTTTGATGTTTAGTTTATTGGCTGTAACTTCTAAACGCGTCATCTTATTTTAGTCATCCATATCTCGATCGATAGGGAAATAGTGTTTCTATCGATCATATTGAAAATAATTTTGGTACAATTACAATCTTCAGTATTACGTCTGATTTCATCCGAGTTTTGTGGTTTTAACTGTGGCTTCGCGGGAAAATTTTTATTTCTTATTCTTAAAATCACAATCTGTAGAATTTAACGTTATCTATCTTTCGGCATTTTTATTTATTTTTTATCACTCTTTTGAGAAAAGTTATAAAATAAAATAAAATAAAATTCCATTTTCATAAGTATTTTAAAACTTTCCTTGAAATAATGATAAAAAATAAATAAAAATGCCGAAATATAGAAAACGTTAAATTATACAGACTGTATTTTTTGGAAATGTAATTTAAATATTCCCCGCGAAGCCACAGACAAAACAGCAAAACGCGGATGAAAGCGGACGTAATTCTAAAGTCTGCCATTGTAAAAAAAATATTTTTGATAAGTTCGATAGAAGCACTATTTCCTTATCGATTGAGATATCGACGACTAAAATTGGATTATGCGTTTAGAAGTTATGTTTAAAAAACATAAGGACAAAAATTTACACAAGACGATAACTTTTTAAAAAAATCAACAGATGTCTAATATAGGCCAGGTTCAAATTGGATAAATATTTCATTCGTTTACAACTTTTCTAAAAATAAAGATACAAATAAAATAAAAATGCAGAAATGTAGATGATGTAAAATTCCATCGATTGTATTTTTTAAAATAAAGGTTATAAAAAAATTTAATAGATGTCTCATTAGTACCGCAAAATTGGAAAAAAATATTTTATTAAGTTAAATTGCTACTACATTCTTAGGTAAGGTTACCTTCTTCTTTGGGCACACAATGATTTAAAAACTGACAAATCAGTGAAAATACTCTTCGGCGACACAGTGGACGCTTAGTTTTGACCGCGCGAATTTTTTCGGCCTTTACACCCGAACGCGCAGTCCGATCTTCGCGATCGGGGCGTCACCGGAAAGGGGAGCTCAGCGCGCAGTGTTTACCGTCAACCTTCTTCTTCGTTACTCAACGAACAGTGAGTCCGTCTTCTTCTTCTTCTTTACTTAATTATCAATGAGTCTGCCGCCAGGCTAAATTGCACGCGTAGTCGTGCAACGGGCACCTAGTATCTTATTATAATTACTACAAGAACTAGCAATAACGTAAGAATAGTTTGTTGGTCTTGTGGTTAAGACTCTCGCCTCGTGATCCAAAGGCCGCGGGTTCGAATCTCACTCCAGACCAGCAAGTTAGTCATATTTTTAAAACACATGCGTTTAGCTTAAATATTAAGAATAATGATGTTCACATCTCTATTACAAAAAAAATATCAAAAAAAAAAAATGTTTTGAATGCTGTCACCAAAGATTACTAAATTAAAATGTACTGAATTCTAGAGTTTATTTATCTATCTCTTCCAAAATCATATTTCCTATAAATATATAGGCTGTTTCCTATAAAATCTATAATTCAATACATTATAAATTAGTAATCCTCGATAATAGCATTATTTTTTTTGCTTATTTTATTTTATTTTTTAACAAACAAGCCATCAACAGATCATTAATGACCCTAATAGATGGTCCTAAAGTGAAATTAGTGTACAAAGCAAGAATATTTTGTGAACTTTTTGAAAATTACATAATTAGGATGAACATATTGAATATGACATAATTACACAATGCACTTTTACGATAATAAGTAATGAATAAATAATACACAATAAATAAGATTTAAAAAACAATGCATTATACACTTTTCATAATAAATAATGCATTAATAATAAAAAAAATTGTAAATATAATTCAGAAAAAAAATATGCCAAATCAATAATCACAATTTAGGAGTAAGTTCTTTTTGCTTGCTGCCTTTATATTTATATATATTTATATACCCCGCAAACGATGAATCTGTCACCGTAATCCATTGTCAATCCACTACTGGATGAAGGCAGCCCCATGGCTCCGAATTTCCTTTGATACACCGCCTATTTTTGCCATTTTACTCACACTGCTCCGATTATTTCTTTCAATTTATTTAATAAATAAAATATACTTGCATGATAAACTTAAATTGAATTCGTATTAACATACATATTCTCACGGAATCATGGCTGTAGGAGGCAAATAAAATACTGAAAATTAATGAAATATAATAATTGATTAGATTAAATCATTGGACACGAATTTATTCAGAACACTTTTCTTTAATTTACACCAATTACGTTATTCACACTAATTATCACTGCACTTTTGCTGCCAGGTCGCTCTGGAAAACTCCGCATTCCATTGCAAAAACGTCCCTCTATGGTCGCTTGTCACCTGTCAAGCAACTTTCTTTAATTGCGGAGCACGATGCCCCCGTATTTATAGTGACCCATATTCTAGACGTCTTGCGATGTTGTTAGATTATGCCAGAAGTTTGTAGTAGTTGGAATCGGAATTCAGTAGTCCAATTTAGTTGCAAAAGGTATAGAGTGCTGTCAAATCCTCTGTTACGGGCAATTCTTTCTGCTTCTACAATCTCGTGCAATTATAATAATTCTTGTCAAAGATATAGGAGAATCCTACTTCGGAAAATTCTCTTCAGAGATATGAAACAGATCAATATCCAAAGTGATATTATTCAGCATAGCGGTAGCTCTTCCAACAGATAACAAGCGGCAGATTAGTTCCTATATATTGGAATATGAAACAGTCTATCATCCGTATTCTGAAAATAACAATGTCTGGATCTCTAAGATCTTTATCCCAACACAAGAGTCCAGAGCAGATTTTGGAATTCTACGGCTCAAATACACTGTATTAAAAGATGATATAAGAAAGATTGTTTCTTATAAACGTATTCGTAACGTTTCTTATAACGTAAATATCATGGCTAAACTTGTCATGACAGCGTTCGGCGTTACCGCGTATTCAAATCTTGACATTTGACAGATAACAATTTACATCTTTCTCCTTCCCTCTATATCTATCTCATGTAGAAACTTACAGAAACAAACACCGGCGTAAAGCTATGTCCCGTTTATTTTTAATTTTTATTATCGTCTATTAAGTGTTGGGATAAAGATTTTAAAGGTCCAGACATTGTTATTTTCTGAATCGGGCCGAATGTCAGGTAATTATCAGGAACATACAAAACAATGTTGCGCATAATTTCAGGATTATTGATCATCGCGCGACAATCTATAAAAGTGCGTAATCAAATACAATTTTATTGGGTTCTTGGCCTTGGTTCTCGGCATTCCTTTTGGTCGTTTTTTTAAAGAACACCATTCAACAATATTATTTTTCATCGAGAAGCCCTTTGAGTCGGTAATTGCCATTTACATATTTAAGTAGTGAAAATGTCACCCTTTAGACCTTGGTCTGCACTGCACCTCATGCACTTATTTAATTTAATACCTAAATAATAATTAGGTACTAGCAAAAAACCGTAAAAAATCAAGCGACAATAATTGCATGATTTCGGAGCTGAAAATTCATGAATAGAATTTTTTTAATTGACTTTTTTCACTTTAACCTAAAAAATAATTTCAGATCAACTTACAAACTAATTTTATTGACTTACAATAAAGTACATTTACAGCAGAAACTCTTTAATGATGACATGCTTGATGAATACTCAATTCTACACTGTTTTGTTGTAATTCCAGGAAGGTACGGATGGACGAATGAACGTAGGTACATTCGAATTTAGGAGAGATATGTTATATAGATGATAAATGTATTATCCGATATTCATCAGTTTTTTGCTTGTTCGCCATTTGCACTGTGCATGCTTAATCGCTGTGCCATGTGCCAATTGATATATAATCGCAATGCTTTGATATATTAAATGGCTGTCGTGACTACGAGGGACAGTGTAAATTAATTATCGCTTTATTAAAAAGTGATATATTAATTATTAAATGGACATGTCGCTTAGCACGAATTAAGATAAACGCAATTTTTTAAATCACATAATTTCATAAGCTATCCCTCGTCTATAAAAACTTTGTTATCACTGGGAACATTTTATTTTACACTCGTTAGAACATTCCATTCGAATTTATTTTTCACGTAGTAGTCACATTTATTTATTTCGCTACTTAGGTAAGAACTGGCTCGATTATTTCGCTCGATATCTGTCGCTCCGAAATTTCACGACTCTTCACCCTGGCCGTCGTCCCGCGCGTACTTCGCACTCATGTCAAAACAAAACCCCCCTGCGTAGCTGTCGGTTCCGCTTTAAATACACGATACGCTGATCTTTTTAACTTTTGAGAAAATAATTTTCCTTTCTAGTGTTCAGGAGAAGGTTCCCTCCGCTTCTAGGCTGTTTCAGGCATCTTCCGTTCTCGATCCTTCCATAGACAGTGATATATTACAAGGGATACGGACAGCAGGCAATTCCTTTTGCTCACCATTTCGCAACAGTATGTTCTTGGAATACAATTACAGGATTTTGTGCACAGAGTTATAATATTTAGTTTTATAATTATATTTTTTTTAGTTCAAACTTCGCCTGTAAACGAAAGATTCAGTTACTCTTGAAACTTGAGACGTAAAATATAAAGTTACTATCAAATTCACGTTGCGTTAGCATGGTTTACGTTTCTCATCCAATTTAATTTTAAGAAACCGGTACAGCCATAATTGATTTTTCGTCAATTTAATGTGCGTAAAAAATTTACACCTGAAAAACAAGCTTAGTAAAGTTAGTTAAACTACTAAAATAAAATTTTATTATTAATGCCTAAATTTATATCCTTTAGGGTTGAAGTCAGCTAGGTCGGTATCAAAAATCTTTTAATGTCAAAAGACTAAAATCCTTTATTATTCAAGCTCATGAAGAACAGCTAATAAAATTAGGTTCGCATTTCAAAGTTCTCAAGCAAACGAAAGTTATTCAAAACAATTTTGAAGTGAAACATCTTCAAGGACTTGTACTTGTAAATTTACACAATTCTCACACGACTGAAAGTCATTCATGGAAGCAAAAATGCCAACTCACCGAAATTATTACATCATCCGCACGTTTGTTCCGGTTGTCTCACGTAGCTACGTGTATGTAGTAGTAGAACATGTCACAAATTATGGTGTCTAGTACAGCATTAAGACTTCTAGTGAAATCCTTTTGAGAAGTCAGATGAACGCTGTCAAAAAATATATTTAATAAAAATAATATTAGGTATGTATTAACATTAGTAGAATCCGTTATTTTGAAATTTGAAAACACGTGCCAAAAGTATATTGATAAAGGCTAAAGCCCGGTCGCCGAGCAGAGAGAATTTCGTATATTGACCCTACGCTACGTATCCTGGTCGCTCGCGCACAATTATGTTGTTGTCTCGTTCGCTCGCTGTGCCTGTGCGAGCGTGACAGCAACATAATTGTGCGCGAGCGACAAGGATACGTAGCGTAGGGTCAATGTACGAAATTCTCTCTGCTCGGCGACCGGGTTTTATCGAGGTAATATATTACAGATATCTCATAAAGACGAAGTTATTATATTTATGGGAGAGTAGGTATGGTGTCTTTTTGGGGTGTTCCTAGGGCTTACTACCTATCATACGGCTGATTTAAGTGATCACATTACACATTGTAACGTTCACCAGTTCCACCCATGATATTCTACCACATCAATAATAATTTAAAAAGTTGTATATATTTCAACCTTGCTCACCTTGTTCTATATGTGAGTTGTATTTTTATTACTGACCTTTGTAATTTGAACTTTTGTCATTTCCATAAACTGTTACCTACAGATGTCGTTGTTAATAAGAGATATCTTTATTTTTTGATTGGAGTTTTTAAATCAATATTGCTGATTCGGCAGGATTGCGGATTTGGTAGTCTATGATGGGTAGAATTAGTCAACGTTACACTGTGTAATGTGATCACTTAAGCCAACCATACAATAGGTCATAAATCCTATGAACACCCAAAAAACACTATAAATAATAAAGAAAAATAGCTCCGTCTCTATAAGACATCTAAAATATACCTTGATTATTGATGTCGCCCTGGGATTAAAATCCAGTATGGTGTTCTTGAAAATTTTGAACATATTTAAAATATTCTGGAGAAAGGTTATAATTCATCATTCGTAAGAAAATTTTCTACTCTACAAGACATTGCGTTACATGTGTTATTTTATTTAGTTACAGACCTTCAAAATGAAATGTCAAGTAGACGAAGAAGAACACTTTCGCACCTCCTATTCCAATGACGAAATCTTCGAGACAAGACCGGTTGATTTTGTCGTTGACGCATCCAAAAACTTGTAGAACGATGACAAAAAATAATCCTAATTATAATTAGTTCGTTATGTCTGTTCGTCTGTCTGCCTGTCTGTCTGTCCCCGTAACTTCGTTTAACGTCCGTCAAATCTTTATAGTAAAAATTTCTTTTTTCTTTTTTTTCCTTTTTTCTTAAAAATCGTAAAAAATTAAAAAATAAATTTACACTAAAATTTTTACGTCATTCTTTTTTTCATTCATCCGTATATGCAAAACGTTGTATTTTGCGGTTGTCGATGGATAGTTTCAACGTAGTAATCGCACGTGAAAAGCATTTGTAAATTGGCCATATTTGTATTATTACTTTTAAACTATTTATTTTGTACCTACATTATTTCATCAAATTCTTAAATGCTCTGTCCTATATAAAATAAAATAAAACATGGTGAAGCTTGGTAATGGGTGAAAACATTACGATGTGACATCTGCGCCAACAGCCGATGATTTTTATCATTTTATTCATTAACCAATCCCATCTATTCGATGAGACTTTCATTTATAATTATGGGTTGTTTTATATAATTTTCTTTCCATATTTGCATTATCTCATTTTGACAAATTTTATTTTATTTTTAACTGGACGAGTAATGTGGATATCCTTATCCCGCTCGATCGCACATGCGTGATATAAAATATATTTTTGGAGTTCATCCAGGCGTTGCGAGGATCCCTTTATGAAGATGGATCAAGGATTCTCCTACAAAGAGAAGTATCGAGTAACCAATGAATAATACAAAAGAAGTTTCCAACGAAGAACTTTATTTTCGTTTTCTTTGCTTTCAAGTACAAAGTAATATAATTAGGAAAAGTCTGCTGATCCATAGTCACGTGTTCGATTCTTGAATGTCACGGATGGAAAATAAATTCTGGCAGTCAGGCTAGGCGTAATGTTTACTTTTATGAAATTAATTTTGTGATATAATTTTTTTTTAATTAATTTCTAAGACTTGTGGAATTCACATAGAAATATATTTACTGTGATGTCCTTTCCTTTTGCAAGGAAAGATCTTTATCGGTAATCTGGGATCCTTAGTGAAAGTTCAAATATGCTTCTGGGTTTTTATTTGTTAGGTAGAAAATGTTAAGTATCGCGACAAGGTTCTATTATTTAGCGGTTCTAAGTAGCTCTCCAAGTTCGTGCTTTCGTGATGGCTTTCGTACAGGTGCGCCCCGCACGACGCGTTTCTTTTATCCCATTTTCCCTCTCTATCTCCCGGTCTTTTCATCTTTCATCCAGATACATTACAGTGACATAACCGGGAATCAAAACCGGTATGAAAAGCTAGTGACATGCCCACTGGACTACGATGCTGAAAGGCGAGTAACCTACAAATATTTCAAATACTACGATGGGTACGAGCTGCGTGTGACAATGAAATACTCGTATGTATGTTTATGCTAAAAATGATATTTTATGGTACATGTCTGAAATACAGTGCAAAATCAAACAAGATAGATATTATGTCGTGAGGATCGGGACAGATTCGGGTGTCTTCTAGTAAAAGAGTCTGCATCGTTATTATAGCTAGACCGCATTCAAAAGAATGTGCGCAAAAAATATGTGTGTTGTTATGATAAAAATAAACACAAAAAATTTCTAGTAAGTAAATAACCTTTTTTAAACTAAAAAAATATATATTTATTTGGAATATGATATTGAGGCTTGTAATACCGTCTTGCCAGGCAACTTTCCTCCGCTATGTTCTTACCAGACAAAGCTAGGAAATGGTACATTGATTGTGGTCAACCTATAGTGTAGTTTATTAGGTACTAGAGAGACACAACCGCGATTGTCTAAGTTTGGGAATCGTAGGTAGAATCGGAGGTGACGTAGGTACCTTCACTACAATCTCCCTGACAAACAAAGGAATCTACAGGGTTATTTGTAAAACATTAATTACCTCGCAAGATTATATTCCTGCCTTGATTATGAGTCGAAAATGTTCAAGCTATCAATAGTTACGGAGATATGCGACATCAAAGTATGCATTTTTTTTTCAATATTTCTGATTTATTTTTTTGTAAAACGTTGGACTATCATTACAGTAACTTATATCGATTACGAAAAATTCATTCGTTTCAACACAAGTTAAATAAAATGACAAAAACCCTGAAAAATTCCAATTGGAATGTTTTCCAATTGGAATTCGAAGGTATTTATTTTTTTATTTGACTTGTATTAAAGGAAATGAATTTTTCATATTCGAAATAAGTTACTGTAATGATAGTCCAACGTTTCACAAAAAATGTGTCAGAAATATTGAAAAAAAATGCAAACTTTGATGTCGCATATCTCCTTAACTATTAATATTAGGTCATAATAGCTTGAACATTTTCGACTCATAATCAAAGCAGGAATATAATCCTGCGAGGTTATAAATGTTTAACAAATAACCCTGTATATAAACTTAGGGGATTCTATACAATGCTAGGTAGCGGTCTGTATCTCGGCGGCTCGACATAATTCAAAATATACATTTGATGACTCGATATAAACCTGGTGCCTATCGAGTTATGTGATTCTTCCTGTGCCGCTGGTGCCTGGAGTCGGCTGCTTCCTGGGCCTGAGCCGCTCACTCCAGGGGATCTCCGTACAAGGAATGGATGGACCTGGAACACAAAGAGACTCCGCGTTACTCGGATCCTATATCGGTATATAGAAACATATAAAAAAAAAAAATCTATTTATTTTCTTTTCATTTTATAATATTTAGTCCCACAAAACGACTAAAAAGACGTTTGTCTGTAGGTTCATTTTTACAATTGTAAGTTACACTATTACAAAATATTATTCACTTTATAAACATAAGAGATAAAAAAACGGACGATAAAAATTTTAAGCAAATTAAGAAAAGAGCAATAAATAAAGAAAATAGCAAATTACAAATATATATAGCAAAAATTAAGAAAAAGAAAGAGAAATATAAATATAAACATCAGTAATTATTCAAAGTCATTATCATAATAAAACACTTAATATAGTTCATAAATAACTGATGTCGTTTTCTATTAACCACTTTTTAAGTTCTGACATTGACTTTGGAGTTTTTAAGCCTGTTTTTAAAAATTATAATTAAGAAAAGTACCAAAATTTACATACCAAATCTCAAGAAAAAGTGCTATGTAAAGGTTTTTTAAAGTTTATTAATGAATTGAAGAATACGTCCAACTCATTTACTTGTACAGTCATTTTACAGTCTCCGTAATCGTGAAATCTGTTTAAAATTCTTATTATTGCTATGTTAGGTAAAGAATCTGAACGATATATGCTTCCTTAATGATCTTTCACACATAAATGTTCAAAGATTTTTTTGTGAAACGTTGTGGAAATACATTGTTAATATATTAAATGTGAATTGAATTAAAAAATTCTGTTTTTTTTTTACACCATATGTTTTATTTAAATGTTAAAACGTTTTCGAGATCACTCTCATTATGAATAACAAATTTTTAACTAAATTAAAAACAATTACAGGCAGTGTTTATGGGGTTTGGATGAATGTAAAGGTGTGGGGGTAGGGGGCGGGGTTTGAATAGATAGGAGTGGCCCCACCATTACATAATCCAATTCCCATAAATACTGTCTGTAATTATCTTTTAATTTACTTGAAATTTTTTAAGATAATGATGTTTTTTGATAGAAACGTTTCAAAATTTAAATAAAATATGTAGTGGAAAACAATAGTGTTTTTTGATTCAATTCATATTTAATATATTGCCCTTACATGTTAGCAGCACGTGGAAATCAATGTCCCATCGACTAGAATATTAATAATATTTGCCTATTGATTTGATATAAAAGATCAGAAATATTGGGTCTCATGAGACTTGTAAACCTGTGGTTCTTCAACGACTCACATGAGTTTTGTAGATTTCCGCTTAACTTTACGGGATGTTACTTAAAGCGAGGGATGTTTTGGGATGGATGGATAAATGTCCGAGATAAAATATTTAACGATATGGCGTGTATCGGGTCAAAATCCCTCGATAGCAGAGGCGTGCGGTGAGAACAAGAAGCATGAGATTTATTTAAATATATATTTGGAGAAAAAAAAATTAAATATTTATCTGGCAGAATATTATGAAATATCGAAATCTGAATAGAATTTTATTTATTTTGATAAGAATATTACGAGATGTATCTCGTATTTCAGTTTCTTTTCAAAATATATGCGTAGGAAAAAGTCGTGTTCTCACTGCACGCGCCTGCTCGATAATGCTCCTGACTCTGGGCTTTCTATTGGGATATTTGGACACGAAAGATTCTCGAGATGTGTATAATCACCACTCGCCACCAGCTTCTCCCGGTGATCTGAGGTATAGGTAAAAATGTTCTCAGGTTTTCACGGCCGTTGAAATCCCGCTGATGGACCCCGCAACGGGGTTCAAAATGTTGGTCAAAAAGGTCGTAAAAATACGGCATATCATCCCAGAAAACACAAACCAGAGGATGGTGTATTGGTGGTCTTTCGATTAATATGCTCCCATTCTTCTGCCAGTCGGCTACGAACTCTTAAACCAAAATATATAAAAAATATGTCTATTTCATTTTTGTTTACTTATCAGAGAAGAACGAAATTCTGCACCTCATAATGAAGGGAAAGATTGCCAGAAATCGGGGCCCTGGAAGAAGGAGAATATCATGACTGAAAACTTGAGACAATACTTTGGCCAGTATTGCCATATTTTTATATAATATAACCACTATTTATTGAGAAAGAAGATCAAAATAAGCATTGGAGAACAATCGTATTTCTAAATAATCATATTTAAATTTAATACAAAAAACATCCAGAATTTCGTTCAACCCGCTTTTTATACTACTAATAAAATAAAGATTTATATTTTTTATAGCCCTAACTTTGGTTGGACATAATTATTAATTTGAGAAAACTAACAAAATTTGTATAAACCACAATGATTATTTTTAAAAGTTAACTATATTGTCAGTGTCGTTTATACAAAACGTGGCTGATGATTTACGAGCAAGCTCACCTTCACTCATTCTCTCTTTCTTCATCTTTAATTTACAAGTTCTTTTTCTACTCATCCGTTCCCGGCTCATGGAAGTAGGACTCTTCCCTATTTCAACCCTATTATCATTTGTCCTGCGACCCGGAATTGCTTACTTTTTTCAACTTTCAGGTAGAGTATTTTTATTGGCACAGCAACAGAAGAAAATTTCGAAACATTTTATATGAGGATCGCGGGTGGACTATTGTTGTATGTGAGAATATTGCTACGGATATTTAATATCCTTGTGGAATGCAAAGAGGAAAAATGTGCTTTTAGTAAGGCTGGTAGAGTAATAGTTTTATAACTTTGCACTTCAGCTATAGAGTGACCATGGTCATGTAAGTCAATTGTCAACAGGGTAATTTCACATTTATTTTCACTTTGGTTTAGAAAATACGTTTAATAAAAAGATTTTTTTTAATATGTAGGTATATTAACATCAAATAAGCGATTTTGAAAATCATGATTTTAAACTCCCGCCAAAACGCTTATTTTCGCAAGTGACGTTAGGCATGACTTTTAATGTCATCTGACGTATAACACGTAACAGCAAATTCGCGTTTTTAAACTTTAATTCGTTTTTTTACAAAACAAGCCGGCTTTTTTAAAATTGTGTCTATAATGTCAGGGAAAAAGTTTTGTAGATATTATATATGGTACCCAAATGTAGAAATTCATTCCTGAATATTGAAAAATGAATTCAATATTAAAGCATCAATTTTCAGTAAGTTATCGGATTTTCCTTATGAAAATCCGTCCTCCATTATTTTAAATGTGTTCTTAGATAGTTATTTTTTTAAAACAAACATGGCTAAATCTATATAAAAAAACATGCAAACACCAGTAAAAATAAAGCGAAGACGAACAGTTCCAACAAAAACGAAACAAATTACAGTGATAAACACCATAAATCACGTATGTTTATTTATAACTTTTGACAACGTCACGACCAATCACATCGCACTTTGATGGAATCCTATTTTTTTAAATTTTTATTTTAAAAATTATGAATGAAAACATTATCCCACACCATCCATACAGAGTTACAAAATATAATTTATTTTTCTGAATCTATTTAATATATTTTCATAGATATCTGTAAAATGTGAAATTACCCTATTGCGCACTAACGTGCCTTGTCAACCAACCACGACAAGGATAGCTACTGGTACCCACACTAATACACTATATGTATCACACATAATATCAGTATTTTAAAATGTACAAAGTTATCAACTCTACACAATATATTTCATTTCACTGCCAGAGAATCGGCTCTTATTATTATTTTAAACAAACAATTTTTCATGAAATAAATTTTTCACATGTTACTTACAATTTTACTAATAATTTAAATAAATTCAGTATTTTGATGATAAGGAAGTAATAAGATCATTTGTATTTTTATTTATGTCCGATTCTTTTTATTTTACACTATTTATTGAAATACCAGTTCTGTTATATGTTGCCTCAGTTCCTGAAAATATGAGGTACATTGGTAATCTGTTAAACTACATTTACTACAAATACATGGGTATATTTATTTTAAGGATTTTAATTTTATATATTTTTTTGTTGGTAACAATTGGCGAGTTTTTATATGACAAGCCGTAAACCCGTCAAAAATCTCGGGACATAATAATAACTAACTGTAACCTGTCAAAAATGATGGTACTTTTACATGCCTGTTCCTAAGGAATAAGTGTTTACTTATTTATAGCCGACACCCATGAAATAGTAATAACGACTTTTATCAAAATATTTGAACATTTTTTTTATATTTCCCCTGCCGGCAGTTAAATGTACTATTCTAATCCCTGGCGATTGGGCGGAACATAAAATTGTTCACGTCTTTGCTATTCCTATCATGCTGCATTTTTGACGGGTTATGCAGGTTCGGCGATAGCATCGCTGTCGTTGCCGCCTTCGGGTTTACTAGCCCGGGAATCAAGATCCATCTTCAGTCGTTTAATTTAATTTTCTTAACCGTGAATTCGAAAGAAATTACGGACGTTACGCGAAGTTACGAGGACAGACAGACAGGCAAACGGACGGACAACGAAATTATTATGTATAATTGATAACGCCGCGCGATGATTGACGTGTCATACCCGGGCGCCCAGTCCTCATTAGCAGCTAGTCATCATCAATGTTGTTGTTGTAATTCCAGTGGGTCACGGACAGGCAGACATTCGAAATTAGGATAGTTGTAATTTTTATTATATTTTTTTATAGAACTTTCAAATTGCTGTACCCGTCTGTATTGCAAATAACTAAGATATACATATATCACTTTTTTTGTTATACTCGTACGTACCCATTTATAACTAAAACACTGACCAGTGAACAGAAATACAATAAAAAAATATTTCTTACAATTTTTTATCAAACGACCGATTTTTTTAAAATTTATTTATTTATTTATTGAATCTCAAGTGATGAAATGTGGACTATTACAGAAACCCACGATACAGAACGGAATACAAGAAATACACTTAATTTTTTTTTATAATATCTCACTTTACTTCGTATTCCGAACCGCCTAATACTTGAAATCGTACGCGAGGCAATCAATTACGTACTCGCTCATAAAAAGAGAGTGGCATTTGCATATATGTGGCGTGCTTCGGCGGCCGATTTTTCCGTTAAAGCGTGCCGATATTAAAAAACGAAACGGCACTGCCGGGGGGCAGGGAGGGGGGGGGGTGTAATGATATAAAAATATTCGTCGCGCGCCGAACTGAAAATTATGCCCGGCCATCCATCATGACCCGTGACGTCACAATATGTGAAATGGGGCAGAAGGTTCGCGTTTCCGTTTTTTCGAAACAGAATTTACATATTATATCGAATGTGATGTTTACGGCATTTCTGGAGCCTTTATACTATCTAGATTTATACAAACGTTCTGTTAAAAACTGTATAAAGGGCGTAATAATAGAATGGACCATCCTTGAGTATAATCTAAGTGATATATGTAAATATTTGCTGTTAGGTAGGTTCCGTTCGAAAAACCATCCGTGGCAGAGTAGATACTACGAATAATCGAACAAATTGAAATAAAAAATTAAAAAATTAAAATTTTAGAAGTGTTGATAAATTAGAATAAGAATCAGTGATTCCTAAAATAAAATATAATATGATTTTAATTTTTTTATTTTTTATTTATTTATTTAACGTCACGAAAGACCAACAGCTTAACAAAAAGCATAAAAAACATTAATATAATATAGATGGCCAATTATAGGTCTCCACTTTTAGAAATATGTTAAAAATGATAAATATGTTATGAAATAAACTTGAGCATGTTAAGAATAATACAGCAAGAAATAATAAAAAATTTAAACAAAAGAAAAAGAGACTTAATTAGTAAGCAGAAAAGAATTCTGCACTCAAAATTGTTCTTAATCTTGTGTGGCTGCACTCGAAAAAATCAATATCCAATAATCTTATCAATTTATAGAATGCATCGCATACCCTCAAGAAATATGAATTGCGACGATAGTTGGACGAAGAATCGATGTGAAAGACTGGATGTATCTACGAGACCCACAAGGAACATGGAATTTCAATATATTTAATGGTTCAGGACAGTCGACGTTGCCCATTATAATTTTTAGTAAATACATCAAATCATCTCTTTCCCGATATTTTTATAATGGTTGGATGTGATATTTTTTGATGGTAAAAATATTTAAAATTATGGACTATTTTTCCAAAGATTTTAGTAACCGAGTGAAACTATTAAGTATTTACATTAATACAAAAAGTGGCAACCAGTACCTTTAAAACTACAGAAAAAACTATAATACTTTCCATAAATCTTCCAATACCTACCAAAAATAATAAAATATATAAAAAAAACTAGCTGTGCCCGCGCGGCTTCGTACGCGTAGATTTTTAGTACACTGTTTGGATCGTCATAGCACTTTCGAGAACCTTCTAGAACATCCTCCTTCGAATTTATCGAATGTACAGGAACCTTCTAGACACCGACACATTCCGCCACTCAGTTTAGAACCTCATAGAACTTTCGGGAATTTTCTAGAACCTTCTCCTTCCAGAACTTTCGAGAGCAGGTTTTTCCGATACCTTCTAGACTCACTGACACAGTCGGCGCGCCTATTTTGAAACAAATCTGAAGCGTTTGCGGCCTTCCCATAACAAAACATTGTGCTAGAAAGCACATTTTCGTCACCCACTCCCACCCACGCACAGCCACCCCCACCAAACTCGCATATTTTCGATGTGACACCCAGGGCTATCCACCAGCATAACCACCAGTGGGTGGTTGTTGCTGGTTGTGGAGAAAACTTGGCGGATAGGGAAACACAGGTTTCTTTTTATATATATATATATATATATATATTGATTGATATAGGAAGAAAATTTAAATAAATAGCAGGGCAAAAAATTAATTATGAATAACTTTCATTCAATAACTATTGTTTTTTTTTATATATTTGTATGCCTCGTTTTTATATTTTCACAGTTATTTTAAAATCTTGTATTAGAGCATGACAATATGTGATACGGAAAAAACATTGAAAAATAATTAAAATAAATAGGAGACCTCAGAAACATCCTCTGTTATAAAATTTCAGGCAGTAGGTCAGTAATCGGACGGTCCACGTATTTCAGTGGACATGATACTGACTTCTCATACCGGAGATTCCAGGTTCCATTTCTGGCGACGTCACAATACATCTGGCCTTAAATTTTAAAACGTTAAAAATAAGTAAATGCATTCGGTTCTGCTAATTTTAATATATCTATACATATAAAACTCAATGTCTGTCTGTCTGTCTGTCTGTTCTCTATACAAATCCACACCGTTTGTCCGATTCGATTCAAATTTTGCATACTTATACTTTGGGACCCGGCGGGTAACATAGGCAATATTTCCTCCCTATTCTCATACCCCTTCCCCATACCCCTGACATATTTTCGATGCAAATCTGTACCGATTGACCGATCGGACTCAAAATTTGGAAACTTATTCATTAGGACTCAACGGTAACATAGCCGATATTTCCTCCCTATTCTTATACCTCTTCTCCTCCCCCTGACATATTTTCGATGCAAATCTGTACCGTTTGACCGATTGGACTCAAAATTTGGAAATTTATCCTTTAAGACTCGGCGGGTAACATAGGCAACATTTTCCCCCCTTTTCTCATACCCCTTCCCCTCCCCCTGACATATTTTCGATGTAAATCTGTACCGTTCGACCGATCGGACTACAAATTCGGAAACTTATTCTTTAGGACTCGGCAGGTAACATAGGCTATATTTCCCCCTCCCTTTTTACCTTTTCCTCTCCCCCTGACATATTTTCGATGTAAATCTGTACCGTTTGACCGATCGGACTCAAAATTTGGAAACTTATTCTTTAGGACTCGGCAGGTAACATAGGCTATATTTCCCCCTCCATTTTTACCTTTTCTCCTCACCTTGATATATTAGGTCCTTACATATGAAATTGGCGTTTAGTATGGGAGGAACATAAAGCCGATTTTTTTTTATTATAATATTTTTATTTAATCAAAGTATGTACCATTGCTATCTATGCACTTTTGCCATCTCATAGGTAAGTTCATCGATCCCTTTACTAAAAAAACCATTCGGACGGGAATCAATAAAATCTTTGAAGGCGGATTGGACTGCCCCATCGGAGTTGAATTTTTTCCTTTGCAAGAAGTTATCCAAATTTCGAAAAAAATGGTAATCTGTTGGGGCAAGGTCCGGAGAGTACGGTGGATGTCTTAGACATTCCAATTGAAGCTCCTCTAATTTGGTAGCCGTCTGTTGTGCAGTGTGTGGTCTAGCGTTATCATGAAGCAGCAGTGGCCTAGAGCGATTAACCAGCCTCGGTTGTTTAGCAGCTATCTTTTCCATCATGGTTTGCAGTTGCTGACAATAGACATCTGCGTAATCGTCTGGCCAGATTTAAGA